>JAODUI010000030.1:1906512-1947457 GCA_027563995.1 Papilio gigon | reverse complement strand
TTGCTATTCTAGTAATTGTTGATATGTCTATGTAATATGTAAAGTGAAGACTTTGTACTACTTTTTAAAGAAATTTGGGTAAGCCTGGCCGCTAGATACTTGTTCAGTCCGACAGTTCAGTTAAAACTGAGAATTTAAAGTTGAATATGTGTAGCTACCTTAATAATGTAAAACCTAGTTCGCTTACTCTGACAAAATTCCAGTACTGGGTTACAGTTTAAGAAATTCAATGTTAAGTAGTATACCTAAATTATATCTAAACTAATTTCGGTTAGTATAAAAGCGAAAGACGGCGATAGAATATAATGTAGCGAACATTACAAGCGAAAGATGTCTAATGAAGTTGTAACACGATGTATAGTTGAACATTATTGCGTATTCGCTTATCTCAGCGAGGCGTTAACGTATCACGGAAAACTTTATCAATAAGAAACTTTAGCGGATGAACATATACAAAACTCTCCCCGGAGAAGACGAAAGTTATCGAGATAAGATGGGACTGTAGTTATTTGGTTCCAATGTATTCAATACACGTCTATTCGTTAGCTATCTAAACTCAAAATTTAAATTGATAAGCATATTCGGCTTACATTAGAATGAACGATAGACACTCTATTTAAACTTAAATTGAATCATTATGTATCAAACATTCATAATATTAAAATGTTTGTACTTTGCACTAAATACATTGTTTACCTAACATGTAACGAATAAGAAAATAAAAAGCAGCAACGTTAATTGGATATGAATTAATTGTGTTTCAAAAAACTTATTATTATTCTTAGACTAAAATAAAAACAAGACATTTACCACAAGTTGACTTTATAGCAATATATTATTTAATTATACGTTCTCGAAAATGTTTGATGCGCGCAAATTAACAGAGTCGCCGAGATGGGTCATAAATTGAGACCGTTACGCGCGTTTTAATCTCCTAACGCAGAACGACACAAATTTATCGAGGCTTGCATTTTTACGGCCCGCAAGCTGTTTTTATGTGACGCTTTCCTTCGTCTTGTGTGCAAATGTGACGGAAATGAGCAAACATCAGGGTTGTACACGTGGACATTATAAATTATGCTTTTACTAAAAAATAATACACATAAATTATTTTTATGTCATCGCCGATAACAACAGTAATTAAAAATAGAAGCGTACAAGATATAACGAAGGAAATTTCGTTTCACAGGACTTCGGCTACCAGGGAATTATAGAGGGAATGAAATTTATTTGTTACCGCTAATGTAATTTAGTCATGAAAGGCCCTACATCCATTTCATTAATTACAATATGAAATAGTATACGTCTGAGACGATATATGCAAGGCTATTCTAGTGATAAAGTTAATCAATTCATGTTGTCAGCCCTAGGGCGGGCGTTTGACGTGCAGTTAGCAGCGAACGGCGCTCAACTTAATTAACCACTCGGCGTGTAGTGCGCGGCGGCGCCTGACTCTTTGCCGCAAATTTATTGCGCGGAGTGAGAAATGACTAATTAAAATCCACACTACAAATTCAACATTAAAAATATCATTTATTAATAGTAAATTAAAATTTCGTCTGTATTAACAAAGTCCATCTTGTTTGCACAAATACCTCAAAAGTTTACATATCAATTTGAAGCTCTATTGTTTAGCAAATGGACTAAACATTTAACTTGAATAACTTACAACGTTCACTTCCCGACTAACCTTCTTGAAGACGAAGGGTTCATCTCCGTAGACGGGATTGATGCCGTTGTTGGGCGCGACGCGGGTGCGGAACTTCTTGCGCACGGTGTCGGCGGGCAGGCCGAACATGTCCGCCTCCACGTACGTGCCGCAGCGCTTGTCCGTCAGCAGCTGCCCCGACACCACCGTCACCGACAGCGAGCCCGCGATGATGCCGTCCACCGTGCTCTCGGCGAATGGGTCTAGGCGGCGGTCCTGCGATTACGTGCTTTATTACTTTGTGATACTATCACTTTTTGTTTTTTTGTGTTACTATGAATAAAACAAAAAAACCTTGCCGAGTTACAAGTTGAAAAAAGTAGTAATTTCTAATGCTAAGACACTCATAAAAATATTACCGTCTCAGTTTTTTCAATAAGAATAAATGAGATGACAGTATGTCCCGTTTCATCAGTCGACTAAGTCAAATGATACCTTCCGTCGCATGAACTCGGGCTTGAGCAGGTACCCGCAGCGGCGGTTGTACTCGAAAGTGCCGAGGTTGAGCTGCATGGCCAGGTCCAGCGTCTGGTAGTTAAGCGCCACCAGCTGGCACCCCGCGTTCCAGAACACCTGGCAAATGTACCATGATTAACTGTCTAGAGTTTCCAAATATCTTGGCTGCTCAATCATCTGGGTGCCAGCATACTTGGGGCATGAAGTTGGAGGAATCGAAGCGCGTGCCCGCGGGGTAGACTCGGGACAGTTGGTGCTTGTTGTAGTTGACGAACTCGATGGGCCGCTCCTTGAGCAGCGTCGTCGCCTGCTTCTCGTCGAACGACGACATCTCGTAGAAACGGTTTTTCTCTGCGATCATATCGATTTCAAACTGATCACAGATAATTACATCTTTAAAATTCTATATGTATTAACTACCGATTGACTAGCAAAAAATACGTTGCATTATTCTCTAATAACAGTATTGTACAGTGTTACTTAACATTGTTCTTCATCAACACATTATATATGAAATGGCATGGATTAGTTTGTCATGTGCTCTGGCGAGGAACTCCACGGTTACAGCACTTTACTAGTAAACCACGTTTTCTAATTCGAAAACCCGAACACATATTAGACTAAAACAAAAAAATCCTTGATTTACCAGTGCATACTAACTTTCAGCGTTCTCGAAGGAGCTAAAGTGCACCGGTTGCACGTAGTTAACGAGCGCGGAGATCTCCGCCGCGGCGTGCGTCTCCGGCTCCGCCCCCGGCGCGCCCGGCCCCGCCCCGTCGCCCGCGCCCTCGCCGCCCGCCTCCGCCTCCTCCTCGCCGGAGGACGATTCCGACTCTGACGACTCTGACGACTCCTTAGAACTTTGACGGGCGAGCTATGAAAATTATAAAATCAACAAAAATCATCATCTATTAATTGAATTAGTCATTAAAATATCATCATAATTAGGTAAATGTGAACAAGCAGAGCACGGTCTTAAAATAATACTCATAAAGTAATTTTGCTCAAGTTTCATCTTGTATGACTTTGCGTAAAATGTTAATACAATTTCCTAACGATGAATTAAATATTATCAATAAATACGTACAGGTCCGTGCGCGATCTCCCCGTTGCCCTGCGGCTGCGCGGGGTCGCGAGCCTCCACGTCCTCGGAGCCCACGGAGCCCTCCTTCTTGTGGTGATGGTGGTGCTTCTTCTTGTTCTTTATTATTATCTTGTGCTTCAATAATGCTGGGGGAGGTAGCTCCCCTCCTAGTTACAAAAAGTCACCCCTTATAACTGGTTCTAAAACGTTAGCATAAAAATGGCGTTGCTAAATCCGTACATTTACTATGAGCAAACAAGCAGTATTATTGTAACGTATTCAATGAATAATAATTCAGCGAGCAATATCCGGCCGGGCCCCGCGTAGCGGCGCACAGGATGTTCCCGGATATAGAATGTAAAACTGATTTCGCATCGAATGTTCTCGACGACACGGACGCTTTGCAAATTAAATCACACACTGTATTCATATTACCTTCCTTCTTATACATTACAAGGGACAACTTATTTAGGACTTTACGGCTTATAGACATTTAATCATAATATGGAATGAAAATATGACAACAAAAAACGCTCGGAGCGAACTTGTGCGGAGTAACATTGAAATTTGACTACTCCAGGTGGACCGGCGACTTATTACGGAGGCGGGAAGTGTGTTATACTGTCTAGACATAAATGTTTATGTTACAGCTGTCTCCCTTATAACACTAGGTGGCTTTCACACATTCAACAATATTCTATACGTTTAAACTACAATTAAACGTTTGCACGTGAGGGGAGTACATTGTTCGCAGTAATTATTCAAGTCCGAATAAAAACGTACGTCGGGTTATAAAACGGGAATCGCATGTACATCACGAGCTTTATGTGACAGTGGGAATGTCAATAAAACCGCGGGAAATATTGCGAGGCGGCGATGATGGCGGCTTTAACAATCCACCGGATGGCGATAAACCCGAGGCCCTGCTGTACCAACAAACACGAGCACGATGTTTTGCTTGCGTTCAAAATAAACCGAACAATTTTTTTGACAACAATAAAAGAAATAAGATTTTATAACCGATCAGAATACATCCATAGATATGAACGTGAAAGTGACGGGAGAGATATGCCCGGAACGCTATGCAAATTTCTAAACTCTGCCCACCCCTCTAGTCTACGGGCGTGAGTTGTTTATGTATGAATTTTATAACCACGCCACAAAACAAACTTTAAATCTAAAATTCAAAACTTTCAGGTTATGAGTTTAAAGTTTACAAGTCTTGTTTTTTTTTTATTCTAACAGCTTACTGACCTGGTTCAAGCTGATGAGAATCGAGCGGTCTGTCAAGCAGCATATCTCCGAAGATGTCCCGGCAGTAATTGGCTATCTTGGCTTGCTGTCGCGGATTGCAGTGGTTCTCGAAGCTCAATATGACGGGGTAGTCGGACGTCTTGAAGGCGCTCTCCGCTATCGCTTCCAGCACCTCCCGCGCGCTGATCTCCGGCACAAACGTATACCCGTGCACTATAATGGGTTCGTCAGTGCGACCGTTCCAGAAATCTAGTTCCACGCACCTGTTGAAGAAGGATAAGTGATAAACTAAATGTAAAACGGCTAATAATTACGTATTCATCCGGTGTCGGCACCGACTAGTTTCGACTCCATCGGTGGCTCTTTTTCCGGTTGAGTGAGGTTGGGTTCTATAATAAAGTTTAAATAGTTTCTAATAAGTGATGTTTTAGTATGGGCAATTTGATATAAGTTTAATTTTTTTTCGTCATAACTGTCTTTAATGAGAATTGCTGACGAAACACGAAATACAAAACATACTATACGAAAGAGGAAATGTAACCCGCGCTGGGAAACAAGTTGCAAACAAGTGAAGTTTTAATAAAGCTTTAACTTAGTCCGACCCCGTCTTATATGATACGTCACACGAACACGTCAAGAGCGATACGTAGAGAAAACTTGAATTCACCCTAGAGGTGTTTAAATAAACAAAACATATTCTGTTAGAAAATTATAACAGTATAAGTTATTAGAAATTACTAACTGAAATAAAAGAAATCCAAACTAAAACTTGAGTCTCAAAACGTTTCAAATCCGTCCAAAAAATATTTACAAGAATGTAAACTTTACCAAGTCTATGAAAACAATGTTCAAATAATGAATTTTCCTTCAGAACCCTTCGATAATGTAACCGTGGAATTGAGTCAC
This sequence comes from Papilio gigon, assembly GCA_027563995.1. Lineage (NCBI taxonomy): Eukaryota > Metazoa > Arthropoda > Insecta > Lepidoptera > Papilionidae > Papilio > Papilio gigon. The sequence continues at coordinate 1,942,049 of JAODUI010000030.1, read as the reverse complement.
ATAATAATTTAATCTTAAACGAAGAAAATGACATACAAAGCTGTTTAAATAACATTAAACAAAATTAATTGAAGTTATAAAAGATTCATTGTGAAGATTCGTTTGTAATCTCACAAAGATACGACTCACAAATATTTGAGACAACAAAGAATAGTTTGCGATAAAAGATTAAATATATAAATGGTGAAATGCAGAGATAAAGCTTTGCCAAGTTTTCGCTAACGAATTCAAATGGTGCAATAAAAGGAATTGCTCGCATTAGCAGCGACAAATTGCGTTGTTTGCGCACCGAAAAGAATACATTTACCTTTATAAGCTTCTTGTTAATTACTTAACTGACATAATGAATATATTAATGACAATAACAGTGAAATTTAACTGAGAACACATTTATATTCATACGTAACGTTTCTGAGTTTTACAATAAGAACAAAACTGTTGACATCGGTTTTATAATTTCCGATTCAAAAAACCACAAAATGATAACACGTAAAGTTTTGGCATACTTTTACTTGGAGCATTTAATTTTTATTTCTAGCCGCGTGCCATAGCCAATAGCAACGATATAATATTATATTACTTATAAAACGGCTTAACTCACGTGTAAATCGGTGTCAGTACCGACTAGTTAAAGGATATAATATTGCAATAAGAGAAATGATAAATTTTAACTAACTTATTGAAGACCAGATTTATTGAAAACTGGCATGTAATGACACTGTCATCAATTAAAATACTTAAAAGAACTAAAGTAATGTCATAGATTGTCAGTGGTTGATATGTGAAAATATAGTTTCTCATTTCCATTGAATTTAGCTATACAGAGGTAGATCGGTTAAAATATGTGTATATATTTGTGTTTTAATTCACTTTGAAATAAATTTGCATTAGAATATCTCAGTCGACACACAGTGGTCCGTTGGTACGCTCCACATCTTCACGAAGCATGACGACGGCTGTACCTCTGAGATTTAAAGACTAAGGAAACTTAAACCCGTCTCTGCTCGCTCAGTAGTCATTTAAATGCAATCTCAACTCAGACGTGGGACAAACAAGTATGCAAAAGGATTAGGTACGGTAATACATTGACTGATTCCGACGTCGATTTAAAATGAGTGTAGGGAAAACATATGTCATATTAATATTAAAAATTTAGTTTAGATGGATGTTGTTATGTACAGATGTAGTGAGAAATTATTTTCCCTCGGGAAAATTTGTATCTTTATCGGAATACGATGACAGGCGAACTGTCACTGAAAAAACGTATTAAATGAATGACATTTTCATAATCATTAATATGGCACTTTATTATTTGCTGTCAAATGTCATAATAAATACTGTCGTTCTCTAAGATGGGTAATTTTAATTAAGCTATTTGAGAGAGCACGATAAATACGAACTTTTCCGAAAAAATACGAAGGAAAGTCTTTTCTTACCATGTGTTACAGTTTAGTTAAATAGATCTCATAGAAAATTGGCATTGGAGTCTAGCAAGTCTCTAGTCTAGTCTAGAAGATCATAAAGGCTGTCTTTTTAATCGGGCGACTATGTTACTGCGACTGTAATACACATAGTATATCATTGGCAACCAAATTATTTTGTTTGTATGTAATGTAACCATAATTGTGGGTTTCGACTGCATATAAAAAAATATTGTCATACTCAATTTTCAAATACAATTAGATTAATGAAAAAGGTCGCGGTATAAAGATGTCAAAACTTACAACGTACTTATAATATTGTACGCTTTGAATAGTTAATACCCTTTGTTTCATTTGTTAAGGTAATTTCACGTGTAATGTGTCTTAAATTACTTCTATATTTGGAGACGTCGAAACTTTGACATGGGCCTTGAACTTTAAAAGCCACGAAGTAATTCGTTCTTGAACACTTCTTGAAAATGTTAACCGCATTTGACATTGTTACTTGAAAGTTAATACCATAGATCGAATTTCTATTTCCGTACTTAACTAAACTGGTTTCGTATTCAGAAAAAAATAATAATTTAACATTACTTAATAGCCCTAATAAAAGCTAAGAAATCAAATCATTCAAATTAAAATTTGTAACGATTTGTCTGGAAAAAAATTGAAGCGTTTTAAGTAATAGATTTTTTTTGGGTAAACAAGAGGTAAGAAGCGGGGTGGGGTCACTGAAGTCAAATAAACACTGGGCAAATTGACAGTGAGCGTTGTAGACACTGACCTGCAACCGGCCAGTAAACTCTGCCGGTATATCTCCACGCTGGACTTGCCGGTGATCTGATGACCGGTCAGATACGTGTTGTGGGAGCTGTTGATGAAGTAGTGGGCTAGTGGCTGGTCCATATCGTCGCATAAATCCATCTTGCTCGGCGCCACGATAGGATTGTCCTCAGACATTAGAAACCTGATGATAACATTATAAAATTAAAAAAAAGAAAAGACGTCAACACTCGACATCACGAGAACATCATGTAACATTTATTTAGATCAATCCGTACATACGAACATTGTTCAACAGAAATTTAGAGAGTTGAATGTATTTTAAAACGTCTATAAATAGAATCGGAAGCTCGGAAGTGAATTCCTTTAGCAACGCAAACAATTCATTGACGCATAAATTTACTACTGACGTAGTCTTTTCGAGTTACTAACACTCACCTAAGGAAACCGTCGAACGTGAGCTGCGACCTCTGCTGGTGATATTTATTATACTCGTATGTCCTGATGAGGTCTCTGGCGCGCTGGATGTCAGCGTACGGGTGCAGGATCTCATTCAGCCGGGGGTCACGCTGCACGTCGTTTAGAAAGTCGACCAACTGATTCGCTGATAGGTGAGGTTTGTTATCCGTACTATGAAAAAAATGAAATATTTGTGATTTAAGTTACAAATTGGGTACAAAACTAGTTAACACGTTCAGTGCCACAGACGATTTCATTTTCGAAAACAGTGGCATGGAAAGCGGTAATAAAAAAAAATCGAACCTATCATATCGATTGCTTAGTTTAGATTACTTATACTAAATCTATCTTTAGTGACTAACGATTATGAGTACGGCAATAACTGATCTCCGAACAAGAAATCATTTAAACCAAAAATTATTTTCCTTTCATTTTTTAAAATAAAACTTTTTTGTAATACTGCTTGCTGTATCTATGTTTCTAGCAACGCGCCAATTTTTGATGTCAAGCAGCAGTGTGTAAACAACGCGTTCCACTTTAAAGGGCGCCATGTTCTTTCTTAAAGATACGAGTGCAAACATCTTCAATAGCTTCGTATAGTCACAGAAAGGTATTTCTTTTTACTTCTATTTGAAGCATATACGATTTGTGGGTTGGGATAATTGTTTAGGAAGTATCATCCGATTAAGAATGTGTCATATAATGGCGCAAGATGTTTGGCTAACAATTTTATAATCCAAGATTTTTTTTAAATATTAGACAAGGAAGCAAACATGCTGCGGGACCACAAAGGTCATCATTGGCTCCCATGGATATCTGCAATACCAGATTGTTATAAGGATTCATATAAGCTTAACTCCTACCAAGCCACATGCCAGTACGAAATTTACATGTAATACAGTATACATAATTCATCAATCCTTTGTCGGAGGATTTCGTAAAATATGTGAAGTGAGAATGGCGGCAGCGATCAGTGACGTCACCCGCGCGCCGGAACAGCTCCCGATGCGAAACACATCCGTCGCGAATGAAAGAAACGATAAATATGAAATTTCGACAGCGTTATTTCGGTTTCGTGTCACACGCCAGATGAGTAACTGAAGTTCGGGAATCGTTTAACAAAACAAACAAAGGGAAAACAGGAAAACGGTCTTATATTTATCTCTTCGTCGGTGACAAAGAATATAAAAATTACGGATTATTTTTAGCAAAGCATTAATCCAATTTGGGCCAAATTTTTCTTCAAAACATTGTCATTTTTAGATCTTTAATCAATGGTTTGCATTAGTCCAACGGCGAGATTCGAACGGCCGATCATGTGATCGGAAATCCGTACTTTTAACCATTAGGCTATTAAGATTCAGATATTATTGAAGATTTACTTACAGGCTGTTAAATATCTTCAACACTTCGGTGCGCTGCGTGAGGCTTTTGTAAAAAGCAAAGAAGTCTTCGAACTGGAACTTGGACTGGCTGATGGTGTCGTTCTTCCCCGTGGGTAGACCCGACTCACTTAATGCCTTCTCCACACGTTTCTTGTCTTCTTTGTTCTGCGCAAACTGACGCACGATACTGCAAAAAAAAAATAAACAAAATAATAGGCTTTATTATTATTTTATCCAGTAACAAAGTGTTCAGAATAAAGGCAACAGTTGCCCAAATTCTTTTCATCTAAAATCATACCTCCTTCTCCAAGGAGTTTCAATAGGTTAGATGCCATTTGTAAAAAAAGAATAATTTAATATTTTGTAAATCGAACCACATTCAGATTACGTGTCTTTCTGTTCATTATATTGTTATAGCAATATCTGTTTCAACGTATTCACCCCCTGAATTTAACACCGTGGTAAAATACAATCTTAAAGTACTGCGGTTACTGAGTTCTTACATAAGGAAATTAAAAAAAAGTTTTACTTTATAAAGCATAGATCAGATTTCAACACAAACACTACCCTTTGTTTACCGCAAGATATGGCCAATAAAAATAAACAATAAAAGCCCTTAGCCCCATTCATTCATACGTGAACGACCCAAAGCATTTTATTGGACGCAAGCAATTAAGGGTATGGACGTAGATTGGAAAGGAATACGCCACAAAAGACCCCACTCGTATTGACGGAATGACAGAACCATTTGATAAATTGTTATTTTAGCAGATATTAAACTTTAGTGTTATACAAAATTACATATAATTATTTTAATGTACAAACACTGGCATTTATTTGGATAGCCGAACTGGCTGAAGTATTCCATAGCCTGCCCCCACGCAATATACGCGTTAAATGTCGAGTTGCGGAAAAGATAGACCCTACTACTAACTACACAAACTGGCAATTAAACAGTTTTGTATTTTCATGAAAACCTCATTTTATTGAAACTTTTTACTAGCACTATGATATTTTAATTATTTATTTTGCCGTATTCTCTTTGTCTTTGCAACGATGCATCCTAACGTAAAAAAAGGAATATAAAACAATTCAAGATGACAATAATAAACCGCGTAAGAGAATTCCATTTGTCATGACAACGTGAATCCATTCCTTCGTTTAATAGTTCCAATGATTGGATATAAATATAAACATTACTGCTATTTTTACAGGCCGTTTAAAAGCTTCTCAGCTATTGTTATGACGTTATAAAATGGGATAACGCACCACATTTAATTAGTTCACTATCAACACTCAGAATTAGAACTAATTCTAAATACAACAAGCGATTCGAAGAACAATTGTGTATAATTGGTAATGATTATTTCAACACGTTCGCTGCGAAATTAGGTCTAAATCATCCCTAATGCAACTTCCCTGTGGTGCTAAGGGCATAACTTTGTTCTAGGATTTGGGGTCTAATGGACCGCGTGTCACACTAACGTCTAATCACGGAGCGGGTCGGTAACACCTCGTACCGTAGGGACGGAAAGTACGCAAAAATTGATGCCGCAGCGAACGTGTTAAGCTTAGCATTGGGAACATCGGATAATGTATATGTCATTCGAAAATCGAAAAACATATTGGTACATGGCGGGGATTGAACATGGACATATGTATCCATTATGTATATGGTACATAATGTACACATATCTCTAGGTACAGATTTGTCAAAGTAGCATAAGCCAGAAAGGTAGATCAAAACAATATATTTACTTCGATGCTCGAAAATTGTAAATCGCCTAACGCTGAGTACATACGATAAATAACCGACTGCAAAATGTATAAAAGCGACAAGGATTAATTGTTTATTTGTGTTGAGACGGCGACAGGTCTACGGCCAGCCGGCCGGATTATCCCCGAGTCGCGAGCAGGTGAAACAGATTGGGTTATAGCTTCTGACACACTGCAGCGGGAACGAACCCAAAGCGATGCTAAATTTCAAATTGCTTTGGTTCGTTCCTGTTAACTATTTGACAGGTAACCTCAAAGTATGAACAAAATATAATGTAGGACACTGTGTGATTTATTTCTGCTTTCTTTTCACGTATCCTTCATGCCCATGTGTTACGCATCCAAATCGCTTTGATAGCGGTGTGTCACAGGTCAAAACCTCGACGACTCGAGTCAGCGTTCTCTGAGAATTTTCTCTCAGACGGTTTAATGAAATCTCCATTTATATTAATCCTTGTGTAAAAGTCGACGAAATTTAATCTTACACGGTGTATTATGTGTTAGTACATATGCTTTGTTTAATGAATGTTTTAGAATTAAAAGAAACCTAAAAGCAAATATTGTTTTAAGTATAGTAAGGACTTTGTTTTAAATTTTTTTTTTCATAAGAGAAGGGGAAACGGGCAGCGGCATCACAAAGGTGATCATCAACGCCCAGACATTTTCAATAATAGAAGAACCGCGGACGTGTTGTATTATAATTATACTTGCGTTTCCGGCCTTCGTAATTAATAAAAAAACACGTATATTAACGAACAAGGCGATGGTAACAGGTTGTCATGTCACAGAGACGAAGCAGGCATCTCTTGTAAACATCGTAAACGATTATAAGGAATCGATGACCAAGCAAACATTAGCCGGACGGCGAGTGTGTCGACCCACCGAGTTTACACGGCCTTGAGTAAACCCTGAACGATATACTTAACTTACAAACGCATTAGAGAGTCGTAACTTGGTCTCCATGGTAACGTGAATTTAGTACCCTGATGGATCCCGTTAGTGACCAAAACGACTAAAATTAAAATAAATTAAAAGTTTTGCTTATGTCACGTGAATAATTGTAACTAACATAAATTGTCCGAAACATTAAGTTACTAACACAATCCAACATAAACAATAAAGTGTACAATAATAATAATAAAAATGCAACATGAATGTATAACATTAGGTATCAAGTCGGCATAACAACAAATCTAATTACCATGCACTTTATCGACGGTGCTAATGGATTCTAACATTAATGGCTTATAAATGACCGTCGCCGTCAAGGGAGTCTGACAGCGTTTATAAATTCAGACACGAGTACCGATCGATTACGAATGCAATTGAAAATTCATATTCCCCCGGCACGCTTCACTAAATTACATCTAACTCCAAACTGCCGATGTCGAACGGCCGACACCATTCCCCTTCGTGTATAGCCGCCACGTATTTGACTATTTCGGGAATGAATTAATAATGACACCGGTCATTCCTCGACGTATCCCTGTCAATGTATTAACGTAACGTACAGTAATATTACTACACATTATTACTACCTTTAATTTCTAACAACTGCGTAATTCTGTTATAATGCGAACAGAAGCTATTCAGTCTAGCTAGACTGCTAAGTCTCAAATATATGTCATATTATAGTTGTTGAGCTGTAGCATGGTGCGGGTGACAGTTTCAGTAATGTTTCGTTTCACTCTTGAAAGGTGTGGTGATAACGCAAGTCTACTCATTAAATACCAATTGAATAATAATTTGCACTTTAAACTAATTTTCATACCATTTAAATTTGGAGACCTAGATTTATGCTGGGAGTATGGTCAGCGGTAAAGTATAATTGGTAGACGTCCTACTCATGTGGTACTGACTGATGTCAACGTCATACAGGCAACTGTCACCCGCACCATGCTACAGCGCACGCAGTAATTTACTTCAAAAATTACATCAGGATTTTATTAGTAGAGCAAAATTTAAAAGATTAGGGGTAGCTAAGATAGCCGCAGTCTTACTATCCAAGTAGAACAACGAACCCTTAAAATTAAACACGTAAAAATCGCGTGTTTTCTGAAAATATCACGTGTTTTGTGACATTAAATATTCCCTTATCTGGTGACAGCGTTCTACAGGAATATAAATGAACGCAATTTATGTTAAACAAACTGCGGCCATTAAGCTTAGAATCTAAACTGTTAATATTTTATATCCTTGAGAATACATGTTTAGTATTTTTCCTGCCTTTGTCGACGTATTTGGGTACCCTAATCACAATGTAAACTTCATTCTCATTGAAAGGGCGGAACAGCGCTTTCTGTAACGAATACAGCGCGCCCAATTCCACTTAACAATTAAAACTGTTTCGCGTTTCCATACTGTTCTGTAAAGCATCTGTTAATTTTGCAATCATGTATTAATACGGAATTACCAGAACACGTCAGATGAAAGTTATTATAAATTAACAGAGTTTGTTCTCTGACTAACGTATGTACGTCTTATCTGTCGACTAAGATTCTTTTGTTTTTAAAATATATAGAGAATTAGAAGCCTGCCCTCTTATACTTCCGGACCCGAAACCCTCAGATCAATCGCCGTGAACTTGTTCTTTAATGCAAGTTAGTTAACATACCTGTTATTAAAACTTTAAGCTTCTGTTAAAGAACTTTGATTTCAATATTACCAACTCGCAGGGAAGTTTTGTCTGATCGTAACGTTACTCTGTTGGGGCTTTCTCAAAGTTGCCAGGTACTACTTTGTTTGGTTAGTTCTGACGAACGTCAGTATATACAGTGCATCTGTTATTTTGGGTACATTGCACTACAATGTTGTTTAATACAAGATTTTCATTGATGGTGCTTTACAAGAAACATCTTTCTTGTATTAAGTGTGTTATCCTATCAAATTCTAATTTTGTTTCTCCTTTCCCATATCTGCTTGCTTAGAATTAATTTACAAAAAAAAAACATAAAACACTTACTTTTTAACGAGTATTTTCCCCGACTTGTCCGCCTTGAGTACAATCTTCGTATGAAGCTTCTCTAGAAACTTGATGGTGGGGTTGTTGAGCTGGTTCAAATTATACGCGAGACTGAACAATTCCTCCGTCCACATCTGATGACAAAATATTACAATAATCAGTGTTATATGTAATTGGAGCGCGGCCAAGGGAAAATGCCAAAATAAAAAAAAAACTCTACAATTTACTCTCGGGCGAGTTCAATGCTTTTGCATTTAAATTGTTGCTCGGAAATTCCCACTTCAAATAGACCGGACTGAGCGATCGTTGCATAATAATCATTCATGATTTACAGATAAATTATTACATCGATTACGGCACGTATCGATAAATAACTGGTAAATAATCAACAATATTGTACATTGATTTATGCTAGATTCATTACATTACAAAAAAGTTTCAATAAGCTTCAAAAAGTATTTGATAATAATCATAGTATGATACAGATTTTATCATGGTACCCAGAGTCAGCATAGCATGGCAAATTCCGAAAATTAGACATGTAAAAATTGTATCAATGCAACGGTAACTTCATTCATAAAAATAGCTTAAGAGAAATGTACACTGATACACGCATATGATTCTAACATCCTTATCATGCAATACATCATGCAGTATTTGACCGGGTATAGCGCATAAATTTAATATCGTTGCACAAGTAGTCCAAGATTAGAAAATCAGATGACCGTTATTTATATTACGCCAGTGATCTAAACAAAGTCCTTGAAGACGTGCACGTAATATTGTGACGTCGACAATGAAAAATAAATGTTTAGACACAATTATTATTTTGTCGTATGAACAAACGTTCGGAACTTTGAATTTTTTTTCTTTATTTCTTAATTGACATGCGTTGCAACAACACATTTAAAATCAGTATCAATAACAAAGAACAAGTATAAATAACAGATATTACACAAGGAACTGTTAAGTTGGACCTCGCTAAATTTATTTTAAGCTACCAAGTTCATCCTAATGACATCTAATTATATTGCTCTCATACCTGTAATGGTTCTCTGCTGTAGGCTGTAAGTACTCAATTGTAGTAAATTCGTGCAGTTAACAAAAAAAAAATAAGTTCACTTAACCACGACTTGTATTAGAGTCCATTACCCGCTTTAAGCTGGCAGACAGTTCAAAGGAGTCGTAATAGCCTCGTAAACAACTATTGATTTTGTAAAAGCTACGTATTCCGAAATGGCGGCAAAGCTCCGAGGGCAATAACAAAACATAATGACAGCTTGTATACGTTTATTCCGTCGTAAACTTATAGACCATCCGAAATACAAGTCCGAAAGTTGTTAACGATCGGCAGAGGAGATTGCTTAAAGGAAATCTAGCAAACTTGACACTCTAGACGTTCCTTTGATTCCTAATATGATTTCGTTTTGACACTCTCAATACAAGATACGATTACGATAAAGGTATCCAATTGATTGAACGTTTATTGATTTATATTATATTCTATGATAAGCCTTGCAAGGACTTCGTGTATTACACTTTCTTCCCCCATATCATATATTTTTCCAGTGCACCTAGATTTAGACTAGACTCAACGATTTCCACAATCGAAAAATCATTTATAATGTTAAACACGATATCGGCTAAGGGTATAGTAAGATTTGAATTATCTGCTATCGATCAGTAACAAGCCAATCGAGTACTTGTCATAATGTCTTACAAGCCAATTTACACAAGTACAGGTAACTCCGTGTTATTATAATATTCATGTCCCAAACTACGACTTTGTAATGACGTCATTATAAATGAATGCTTTCAAATATTCAGAACTAAAGCTCTATAGTTAAACTTGCTATGAAAGTTTGAAGTAGATTCTATTGTGCCTAAAGATTTATAAGGTTATTTTATTGGATAAAACGTATATGTACTTGTAACATAATGGTTTTAGAATAAATTAGCCATAGTAGATAGCTGTGAAGCGACTATTATTAAGCTAAAACTGTTAAATTTACAACAAGCGCCAATAGCCTAATGGTTAAGGGTACGGATTACCGATCTTGCGGTCGTCGGTTCGAATCCCACAATTAGACTATTGTCGTGAACCGTATCCTAACATAAGCTTTTTCAAGCTTATCAGGAATGGTTACGAGAAATATTAGTAAATTAACAAACATCTACTAAAATGTTTTATAAAAAAAAACAACTATCACAATTAAGGACTATGTAATTATTGAGAGCATTGTTTGTTATATTAGTAGGTATATAATAAAAAATCTATACGTAGGAAGAGTAAACATAGAGAACAGAGTATGTTTAAAATCGTAAACATTTCTATGGCGTTCATCACGCCTTGATCACTGGCTGATGTCTGTTACCTGTGCGATATCCCTCCTGGTGCAGCAGAAGTTAACAAAGGTGACATTGACGAAGTCAGCGCCGTAGCAGACCGTCACCGTCTTATCTTCTAAAGACCCCTGCGACCCGATCAACACCACGTTCCGTATCTTCTGATCCTGTACAAAAGAAAATCTGTCATCAATATTAAAGAAACAAACTTGTAATGAAAGGATTAAAATAAACTAGAAAATAATATCTGGTAGTTTAAATTTGGAATACAGTAGTAATCGCTTAAAACGGTATTTAAACATTTTTGTGGAATCTCCACGGCGTTATAACAGGTTTTGATTTACAAATATAAAAGTGTTGAAATAATTGTGATAGCCTATCGTTTTATAAAACTGAATAAATATCGAACAAAAAGGTTATATTTCACAAACTATGTGTATAAAAGAAAAAAAATGATTAATGACAGCTCGGCTGGGCTGGGCTTGTAAAGGTCTATTCAGGAACAGCCGCCACGTTTGACACGATGTTAACGATATTTAGCTGGAAAACCCCGCAAAGCCAACTAATGACTGACCGTTTTCATTCAATTTTTATATCTATTCTTTATTAAAGGCTTTAAAACATTTTTTTATTGTTGACTTTAAATCAGTTGTTGCAGAAAATAATTACGATAGATTCAATTTTGTTAAAACAGCAGTTACGAAAGGTCTTAGTGTTTATATGACTTTGAATGATAAAGTATTACTGTCCCCTCACATACTTTGCATGTGAACGTTTATTGGGATCTTTTACACAAGTTAATATACATATATTTTAAGGAGACCAAACTGAAATATGTATTTATACTAACATTAATTTATACAAACTAAGTTTAGCCATTAACTTGAGAACATTAATATTCTTTTAGTCTATGTCTAAATCGTTTATTTATGGTAAACGTTTTTAAGCTTTCAAGTATATTTATAAAATTTCCAACATTTAGGTTTAGTCAAGAATAAATCGCAAATTAATTCTTAGAGCTTAGAGAGCTTATTAGGGCTTATTAAAAAATGATGTCACAAAAATATCCGATGCACTGATGATAATAAAGATGAAGGTAAATAAAAAAGGTGAAGCAAGTGAAGTACCGATCGTACAAGAAATATTTGTGAAATAAAAACGCCATGAAATGTACAGTTGTTCATCCGACATCGCTCCGCGTGACCGGGAGAGCGGAAAAAGAAAAACAACCCCATTCAATACTCGAGGTATTCTCATATATTGTTACGTTCACTTCCACTGACTTCCTTGTGGAAAACTATTACAATGATTGACTGCTAGCTCGCTGACAATACATTTTCATTTTTCTATATTTTCTTATTCCATTCAGATAAAATAATGAAAAAGAAAATAAAATCCATCAAGATAATCGCGGCATACATTTGAAGGCATTGGAGAAAGCCTATATCCATCAGTGGGCAAATAAAGGATGATGATGATAATGAAGAAAATCTCTAATGTATTCAAGAATCAGTTCAAAGGACTATTCTTGTATACCATGAATGCAATTAGAACATGGTAAACTCCAACGATCCAAAGCAAACAATTTTCATTTTTGTGTCTCCAGCGATTTCGACATATTTGCCATTTATTTATAAAAAAATATGTGCCAGAAATAATATGGCAACTTGGCAAGGATCACTAAAGGTCACCTTTTACTATCTACTTTTATGATGGCTTATCTATTATTCTAAGCTCATTGATGAGAAAAATGAGAGAAATGAGAGTACAGGTTACGACCTTGAAATATTACAACTTCGATGGTTAAAAACGTAATTAGATAGTGTCTGTACCAGTAAGTTGAGGTACACAGATTAAAGGGGATAAATAAACGCAGTCATTTGTGCATAAATAAACTTATATCCTTAATTGAACCCAATATGGGCCTAAACAATAAAGTTTAATGCCGTAAAGTTCGAAAGACCCTTTCTTCATTTTTTCTTTCTCTTCGATACCCTTTTCTTATGTCCAGCAATGGGTAGATAAAGGCCGATGACGTTGATGTTTCTCTAAAAAAAATCTAGCAACTTATTGGAGAGTTTGTGTAGAAAATCAGCTCAATTTGAATGTATAACAATAGAGTAATGCCATTTGTAATTTGTAGTGGCTTATAGTTCAATCCGGGTCGCGCACCGCACGCACTAGCTCACTCTAATCGCTTCAGCCATTACGCTCGGTGGGAGCAAATTGTTTATAGCTTTACAGTACGCCTGTTTCATACAAGCATGACCGGAGAATATTCAATTTGTTACGATTACATTCTAACAGCTTTACTTCAGGATAAACTTAACAGGGAACGGTCTCATTTGTGTCCACTGCGTCCACTAATCATTGTAATTGAAGAAGTAAATATTCGATTCATTGCCGAAAATTTCTATCGTCGAAAAATGTTATCTGTCTTTATAAGTAAAAATATTGTTAGGTCCAGCTGTTTCGGTGTTGAACAATCACGGTTATATTGTACAACCAATTACATTTTTAATTATAACCTAATCCGAAAACAAACTGTTATTTTTCGATTATGAACCAATATTTTTTTTTTTCGAACAGGTGAGCAAATTTGAAGATAAAATTATTTTGAAAAATTCATATTGTTAAAACCGTATCGTAGGGAATCAACAACAGTCACCTGTCTATTCTTTAGCTTTTCAAACATTGCAAATAAAACTAGACTAAAGCAATTTTTGTGTTATAAAAGTCACATGAATCTCGTCAAACAATTTACACCGGCAATGACATATCTAGGCTCGCAGCAGTTAGATTTGCAGGTCTATAAACGTATATAGGTATATAGGTCAGCGGATCGATTCTGCTATATTCGTGAAACCGATGCAACGATTCACATACAATTTGTTTAAAACTATAACATATTGCTTGGTCAACAATATGTCCTCCAAAAATGTCATAGCTGATATCACATTGTCACGTTACAGTCCTGGACAATCTTTAGTGCATATAATGTTGTATATTAAAATGTTTGATACATTATTTTATATTATAGTTAACTATGCCATTAACTGATATTGTTTCATTATGTTACTTGTTAATCTTTTCTTATTCATTCATACTCATTCACCGGTACAAACTAATAAATTCATTCATTATTACAGCATGTAGACATTCAACTATACGTTAATTTCAATGTTCGTGGTCAAAGTGGACCTGTGAAGATCCTGTCAGTACAATGGCTAGAAATAAAAGTGAATTTTCACAACTTGAATATCAAATATGGAATAATGAAAAAATTTAAAAAGGACTATAAAACAATTGGAAATTTCGAGTCGATACCTTGCACTTGAAGCGAACGAACCATTAAGGAATCTCATTAAATAAAGTCGAGCTTGATATCGTATGGTGACCCACTTCGAACGTGAGACCTCGCCGGGGCGCGGCGGGTGAATTAAAAATCCGCAAACATTCTTAAATCATCTCGACAGCGTTCCATTAGTTGATTAATTCGCCAGACGACGGCGGGGAGATTAAGGAAAGTAATTAATTAAAAAAAAAAACAAGAAGCAAAGATGTTTTACACCACAAATACAAGTTATATAAGTTTAAAGTTAGAAGTGCTATATTTACTGCGCGAAGTCCACCAATTTAAATTATTACTTTGTAACCAAAATTACTGTAAGATATGTTGTAACGAAAAATTACGTTTTACATATCAATTTACCCAAAAAGCATTTAACCTAAAGTGGGTAAGTTATTTAGGTGTTATAATGTAAATATTGTTGAGGAAAAATCGATGTGCGATAAAACATTTACGAGACGACGAAGCTTCGAACCTGTTATCTTTCCGTTTGTATTAAATATTCACGGGTACATTTCCGCATTATTGAAATGATTAGGCGTATTGTATCAATTACTTAGAAGTGGATGGCTTTAAAAAAAATATGATATTTTAAAAAATAACAAAAGATATATTATGTAAGGTTTTTCTTCAACCTTGAACGACTTTTTTCCAAGAAGGACGTGTAATTGCCTTTTCGTCTAAAACTAAATTAAAGGCTGTCTCTTTTATTTCTTTCTTTATTGTATATAATAACAGTCCTCGAGAAGAGGGCTTGCGACAGATGCGACATCTCACAGTACCCTACAGGAAAACAGAATGACGCAATGCCAAGAAATTTAAATAGGAAGTATTTGATTGAATATTTTTTTGATAAACCTACTTTCCCCGTAACTTTGAGCATTCAACTTTTTCAACCGAACTTGGCTCTATAAACTAAGAACTCAATACCGCAGGCACTGAAGACTTTAGCATAATATTATGTCAGAAACCAACTACTGGGGTTGCTTCCTAAAATAATACTATTTCTGTTTTCGCAAAGTTCCTTCCTTTGACTTCCATTATGCTGTATAAAGTGAAGTTAGAAATACGAATACTGTTATACTGGTATAGCTTACGTCGATAAAATGGCCAATATTAAGGATGTCTAAACCTAAACATAACACCACGATATGAAATAGTAAAATTACTAAATTCGTAATAAGGCAGTATCCCACACTTGTAAATAATTTTCTAATTAAGCACATAATAGTAACACAAACTTTAATATATATCTGCGACTTTATAATTAAAAATTAAGATTGTCATCTCAAAGTCTATAACCCGTAGCATCGCTAAGAGAACATTTAACACAGCACTATAAAGGCTTGGCTTTTATAGCGGCCAATTGTGGGCGAATGTAATAAAAGAACACTAAGCTAAGCTAAGCTATAGGTGTTTGTATAAGGCACACCAATATTGCGAGGTCTAATGCATTTCTACATGACTCATAGGGAATTCCCAAGCACATGCAACAAATGTTCCGTGGTATTGATTGGACACTAAACCAAAAAGATAACAACTTAATTAAATAAGAAATAACTTTAGCCAATGTATTTCCGTCTACACATACCTAAACTATCTAAACAAGAACACAATTTATCCGATTGTGGAAATTATACGAGGGAATTTGTTGAGGTAAAAGGCATATTTAATTCAAACCAACACGGAAGCCAAAATAATTTATTCATAGGTATCAAAACTATCCATATTTTAACATTAATTCATAAAACTCTAGACACTATTACATCTTGTTAACTGTTCAACGTCCCGCGTGACTTAGCTTATTTTTTCATCTATCTTTTTTCTTTATAAAAAGTAAAAATTTCTAAGTGGTCAGTATCCGACCTCATTGGTAAAATGGATTATATTCACTCGACAATTTATGTATATAAAAAATTAATAGTTCATGTTTCCCTGGTGTCAAGTTCCATTACACTCTATAATTTCTGTTTATAACGCAAAACGCGACGAAACGACATAATTAAGTAAAAATCTCTTTCCCGAGTTTAAAAGTCACTTGTGGCGTATTATCATTTTGTTGCCACTCGTTTATAGCTGTAGCGAAATTGAAAAGGAATTGTATATCCGACAAATGAGGTATAATGCTATGGGGTTCACAATTTGTTTATAATTAAATATCCTTTTTTTATCGAATTGAAACCGAGATCAAATGACCGGCGTGTGCTTCATAACATGCCCTGTTACGATGGGTTTCTAATGCTGAAACGCTCGAATCAAGATCACATAACACACTACAGTTGGAATTAAATCGCCAAATTAAAATAGGGTAGCCTAAGTATTACATTAGAGAACCTATTCCTAAAATCGTAAACTATCGCTGTTATATGCCAAGTGATTATAACAGGTAAGCCGAGAGACACCCAATTAATTACTAACAAGGCATACCTTCTCGGCCCAAAGGAGTATATAGTTACCATAGTTAAAATGCCTTCTGCAGTCACTACCAACGATAATTACTTGATATAATAACGAAAAGGATTACTCATTTTTTTCCTATAAACTACAAAAAAAAACTCAATCAATACAAACAGTTTATTAACATGGAGATGGCTAGCCGTAAGTATGAAGATAAAGAGAGCATCATTGGCAAAGCAAAATCTAATATTGAATTTACTACGTGATCGTTACATGCCAATAATATTTTAATAATGAACCGCGCTTTAAAAGAAAATTCGTCGAAAGTTTATCTCTCAGAAATGCGCCACATTTCTGCGCAACTTTTATATTTCAAGCTTCATTAGATTCTACGAAAGAGTTTTCGTGGCACATTCTAGAGATATTTTGCTTTTATGTAATTATAGCAACCAGTGATTTCTACAATATTATCGGGCAATGAGAATTAAAGTGAAATGAAGAAAATTTGACAATTTTGGTAATGATTATCAAACCTTTTTAAACCTGTTTGTGTTCATTATATTTTATTTAATGGATCAATTCAGTTCAGTCGGGTTAATAATGCAGAAAGCATTGTTTTACTTATCTTAATGTTAACTGTTATGGCTACAGTTTTCCAAACAAAGGTAATGAGGAAAATTTCAAATAGAACAAAACTAAATCCATTGACGTCACCCGCAGAACAACTAAAACGCTTTCCAATGTAGGAGAGGCAATTATATTATCATCTAATCAACTAAATTGGAAGCTATCCCAACAGATGTACAACGTTACCAAAGAACTAGTCAATAAACATAAAGAGGTCGTGACAGCTGTACGAAGACGGGAGCTGTATCCAGAATGACGTCACCACTAGTCGGTTGAAACAGTACTTATTTAGATGGGACAATAACATTTTTCGGGCACCGGGGCAAGTGGAGAGAGACAATCTAATTTATAGTCTGCACGACAGTCACGACAAATTGGCTACATCGAGCTAGATGATATCATTGTATTACAAATGGACGTGATTTTTAGCCTTATTAGATTAAATCACTACAAAGGCCAACTGGGATGTCAATTAAGAGAGTTATACGACCCATTTATAACCCTAATACAGTTACGTCATTTATTATGTCAATTATTTATTGATGTAAAGTTAAATTGACAACAGATTAATAACATCGACGATTGCTTTTCCTTCATACTTGTAGTGTAAAAGGTCTGAAAGTTGTTATGAAGGATCTTGACTTACATTATACTTTAATTTAACATGAAGTCTTTTTAACACGAAAATAAAATATACATGGAAGAATGTACCATTTTATGTCATAAAAAAAACATTTCGTACAAAACAAGGAAAAACTTAGCATTTTTAAGAGAATGAAAAAAAAAACGGTCATAACTGAAGCAACAGGGCTTGTGTTCCGGAGCTACGTTCGGTATAAAAGTGTCAAACAATAAGGCGAAGTGCATTTGAGCCGTTCAGAAAACCGCTACGGGAATAATCACGAGTATTTTTTTGTTCCTAGCAACTCACTGTCGCTGCCGCGCGCGATATACAAACTTGCTATAACTTTAGTTTTTAACATTCTGTTTTATTTGACGGTTATTTCTACGATCAACACTTTTTGTTCAATTGTCTGTGTGAGTGAAGTATTTTTGAACTCATATTGATAGGCACTAGTATCTTAATATTTAGAATTGGCAGAAATAAACATTTCGTTTATGCTATACACGTTTGTGCTATTCTATTTTAAAGCTTAGCTCTCTTCGCTATCAGATTTCGAACTGTTCCAGCGCGCTAATTAAGCTATTCTCACAACACAAGCTTATCAGATTTCCCGCTGCGTGTTATCCCGCTAGATTACATTTGCTTAAAAGCATAGTGAAATGTTGACGTTGCACTGAAGGCATGCACTTTATTAAATTACTGTAAGCATTCAGATAACAATGCAAAGCTAACCTTTTTTATATAGGGCGGCAATGCAACTTTGGTATCTCTAGTATTGCAGGTGTCCATGAGCGTCGATGATCACACTTGTGATCACGTCGCTGGTTTGCACCCTTCTCGTAATAAAAAAAGGACGCGAAAACTTGCTAAATGCTCTTTCAAAGTATCGTTTTGAATCGTCTATCGACATGGTACACTATTCCCATTTTTTTTTCGTTATTATAAAACAAACCTCAACTTGCATACTTTTGTTGCTACACTGATAGTCGTTTAATTATTACTTAAGACGTTATTAGAGAAGATTTCTTTTACTTAATTTATAGTAAGAGTACCCAAGAACGTATTATTCATTAAATCACTGCGAATGCAATAGTTAACGTTACATCATCATCATCAGCCCTTGTCTGCCCACTGTTGGACATAAGCCTTTCTTATGCCTTCCACAGTATGCAATGTCCATGTTAACGATTCTACATTCAAAAAATGACATTTAATAAATTATTGACTGAAATTATAAGTCAGGCAATGACAGCGTAACAGAGGGTATATTTTTATCGTTTGCACCGCCACCCCGACACGCAGCGGCGGCTGCGGGCGTACCCTCGTCAATAGTGAGTGACGTCCTTCGGGAGCGCAGATAACGCCAGACCTGATACATACGTAATGTCATCCTTCTTAAAATTACCTCCGTAATTGCTCGAGCCGATTACAACTTCACTACTCATGTGTATAGTCGAATTGAATGGCAATGAGAAATTATAACAGACATATTTAAACAAATGCCTTTATATTACCACTTCCTATGCATTCTCCCATCTTGTCTATTGCCGAATGCCACTCCCCTTCTTATAATTTCCTTATAAAAAAGGGAAGAAGACTAATATTTGGTTTCCGACACTCATCAGATGATACGCGGAGTTACATCCATTTCGCGGTAGTCTTTTGTGATCTTGGTATTCCGCGCGAGCGTTTCATTCGTATTCCAGCAGACGCCGGATGCGGGCTCTATCACATAATTTACCGATTGATAGCCATTTTAATACTTAGCCATATTCAATCTTTATATACATCGAAACCTAAACATAAATGTTATTTTTTAACTATACAACACTGACACGAGTAATGCCTTAACGTTATTGTTATTAAACATTCATAACACAATATATATTGGGTACGGTAACTACCAAGTTCAAACTAATGGTCGCAGTTAAAACATATTACTACAATCCTGCGAGTTTAAAAAAAAATCTTAATAAATAGCCTATACGCTTATAGATAGTAATCTATCTCACTGCCTTAACCGTTTTGTAGTTACCTGCGAACAAACATCCATACATCCGTCTACACATTCACATTTATAATATTAGTAAAAAGTAAAATCATCAGATCACTATACGTGCCCACTGAGGGGCTCGGAGCCTGCCCTTTTATTAAAGATAACTAAAAGAAGTAAGTACCGACTAGTTTCGAGCCCATCGGGGGCTCATCTTCAGGGTGAGTGGGAACGGTACTATCGCGCGTTCGCGGCCCGTCGCTCACTGATGATTATAAGTGATATAGTGAAATGTCTCACGAAAGTTTTAATAGTTTAAAAGAAGTAAAATAAAATTAATTTTCGTGGGACACAAACTGAATAAAAGACGGTATCAGTACCGGATAATTACGTGACTGTTAACGGTTGTATATTTCATATACAAGGAGTAACATATCAGTAATTTGTCATTGTTTTATAACAAAAGAAAAATCGATATTCATTGTTCGACTAAGTGATAGATAATTGTCAATAGCTTGGCTTCTCTATTCGTGTTTAAAGGAACAATATTAAAATGTAAAGGTTAAATACACTTGACTGAGCATAAAAACATTAATAAATGCACTCATGACTTAACAGGCAGTTCAGTGATCAGCGTCAATACCAATGAGAGCAAATTAATAAACTGTTAATTACTAAATCAATCATAAAATGATTTTTATATCATAGTCGAATCTTTGGTAAAGGCTACGGTAACTGAAACTCCACCTCTCAAGCGCATTGGCAAGGGCAGGTCATGTATGACTCAAACTTCTTTTACGTTATTGGCGACCTCCGGGAACGATCTTGGGGTGATACCGACCCCTGTAGTCGGATACTTCCGGACCGTGTTTGCACTGACGCTGTCCGTTGTGTGGAACTCAAATGTACTGGATTGAAATATATTTGAAAATACTGTGTTTTATTGTAAAATATTATAGCAAGGGAGCTAGTAACCATTACAAATTAAACGCTAAAATAACCATGTGCCTCCCATCTGTAGACATCAGTATTATTAATTTAGCAAAGCACAGTTAATACGAAAATACGTCCCTTTTCTCTTCGCTGTAGTATTTAAAATATACATAGAATGCCAAACATAATGTTAGCTGGTTAAATTAAATTTTATACATAATTTTGTAATGATAGAACCTTTAAGATTCTAATCATCTGGCGCCTTTTTAAAATTATAACTTGTTCTTTTTCCCCTGCGCGTTGTTTCATTTCTCGTCGTCTACACCGGCCTTGTTTAACTATAGCACTCTCTATTATTAAAACTTTAATGGAATCTATAATACATGCATGCTACCCACTCGGTCACTTTCCTTCGACCGTTAGATAAATTTACACTGACATTCTAAATGACACTAAAATGGAACTACGTGATACGATGAAAATTTAAAATCAATAAAGGACTAAGAACGGTGTGAATCAGATATGACAGCTGATAGAGATGTATAGAGTACATACTATGCTGACCCTCCGGAGGGAAACGGGTAGTTGATGATATTATCAGATAAGGAACAATAACTATTTTAATTAGACGAGATTTTAGAACAGTCTATATATGAAATCATTGTGTTTTTTTTACGATGAATAAGTTAGTGCTTGACCTCTATCCCTCTTAATATTAAGTGGTGCTGTAGTCGAAAGATTGTCTCATATCAATTTAAATTTTCCATGTTACTTTTTTAAGAAACATCATCAAAGACAACTGCGAAGTTATTTAAAAGAAAAACACTAGTAGGTTTTTATTAATTTACTACCATTTCTTTTAACACTCCAACTAAGCTTTAGGTTTGTGCTAGGGACATGGTCCTCAATAGTCGAATAGCGGGACCCGAACTCTCAACCACTTGATTGAAAGTTTGTAACCTTAACAAGTAAGCTATTGCCGTTTAAAGTTTGGCGTAAGCTTAGGCTAAAAAGTATAGTGCGTTTTATAAATTTTAGCTTGAATAGTATTACTCTGTATGGTATATATCGATGTTTATATAATCAATATGTAACAAAGATTAAAATATAAACTTTAAATCTAAGCGCAGCGCCAATAGCCCAGTATACGTATTTCCGATTGCGTGATCGAGAGTTCGAATCCCGCCATTACTATTGTAAACCATATCTAAGCACAAGCCAAGAGTTTAGTTGAGAGTGGTAAGAGTTAAATAAAAATTTACTAATATTTAATATTGCTTTCATATAAAATTTAAGACGCTTTTCCCCGGGCCAATATCGCAGTACCCGGTTACTGGGAAATCAGATAAGTAACTAGCAATCTTTCGCTTTTGAAATTCGCTTATATCAAGATTCAGACGAGTCGGGGTTTACATTTGACTGCACGGGAAATAGAATAGAATTGGGAATACGAGAGATTTTCTGGTAACATTTCTATTTGTGTGACGTATCTGAGAGGAAAATGATTACATGCACGAGATACTGGTCGGTCATTGGTCACAATCCGAACTTAATCCATAACCAATTTTTTTTTTACATTCAATTCAAATGCATTATAAACTTTTTTCCACAATAACTTCAACTGTGTCAAATTAATTTTATCAGTTTACTTTTATTATTCAGTAAAACTATTACTTACAGGTTTTACAAATAAGTAATATAATTTAGATTTAAAAACGCCAATAGCCTAATGGCTAAGGGTACGGAGTACCGATCTAGCGGTCGTGGGTTCGAATCCCACCATAAGGACTATTGTCGTTAACCATATCTTAAAACCAAAAAACCTACTAGTATTAAAAAAAATACATTAATCTGATCGCGCAATTTCCTTTAAAAATGGTACAAAGTTTTCGTCAAATTCCAAGATTAAGACGTCCATAATTTAATATACAATTTGTAAGAAAGATTGGATCCCATAAACTCTGATCTTTGACTTTTATGTGATAAATTATTCGGTAATCACATTTATCTAGCGGTAAATCAGAAATATTACTTCGGGAGAAGATTTAATCTATTAGTTGGTACAGTAAATCATATTCTAATGTTATATCTAACTAAAAATCTGCCCTATATTTATGACCGAAGTTCTGATCGCATACACACGCCTTAAACATTAACATCTCATTTGAGTTCTACGCATATATCAAAAAATCGGCAACTTTTGTAACAAATTTTAAACGGAGGTCCTTTCTGTTTAAAAAGTATTAATAGATTTTGTTAATTAACTAATATATCTTTTAACCATTCCTGGTAAGCTTGGAAAAGCTTGTATTAAGATATGGTTCATGTCAATAGTGGAAACCACGACCGCTAGATCTGTAGTCTGCACCGATAAACATTAGGCTATTGGCGCATCTATGTATTTTTTTTTTATGAGTTTTTTTTTATCAAAAGATGTTGCTTCTTGTGTCGTTTTATTTTTAACCTAGATATTAAAAGTATCTGTATAAATTATCTTTCAGAAGCAAACGTTAAAAAATATTATTATTAAATTCATTTACAATAAAATCCTAGAATAACATTAACGTCCGTAGAAACGTTTTACGTTACAAAGCAAACACTATCCGGTATCGTGCCAAATAATGTTATGAAAACAGAAATCATGGGCATATTTTATGTAAATCGCCTTACTTTTTCGACAAAGTTGTGGAAAAGCTTTCATTTTCTGCATATTTTACTTTAAGTGAAAAGTCAACTTGGCTGTTATCTGTTTAGCACATCGACCAGACAAATAATTTAATTAACAAAAAAAAATGACATGTTTATGCTACTTTTCTGTCAAATGGCAACTTGGTAAATATATTTTTTTTAATTAAAGATGAATGTTTATTTGAAATATAAAAATAAAAAAGTGATATAAAGAAAGCGCAGTGTGTAATAATGTGATGAACACGTAAAATTTGACATGAATATATTGATTGTTTACAAGACGCCTCAAATTATTTAATAAAATGCGTTAATCAATTATTTTCGACGCAACATATCGTGTTATACAATAATAAAGGTTGTCATGATAATTTTCTACATAATATCAAACTGACGCCGATATCCGGTCTTAGGAGAAGCGGAAATTGGAAGCCACACAATAAAACCGTTTATGTGTACATAATTTGCTATTCTTGGAACATATGATCCTTTTCT
The DNA here is from genome assembly GCA_027563995.1 of Papilio gigon. Classification (NCBI taxonomy): domain Eukaryota; kingdom Metazoa; phylum Arthropoda; class Insecta; order Lepidoptera; family Papilionidae; genus Papilio; species Papilio gigon. Next base: position 1,917,813 of record JAODUI010000030.1, on the reverse strand, counting down.
TTCATAACAAAATGAAAATGATAATTTTATTTCACCCAAAAAAATACAGTAAACAGTAGTAACATTAAACAAATTATCCGTAGTCGGTTTACTGTCAGACAAAAACTTCCAGGATCCTCGCACTAGGCACAGCCTGTGTCGCGAGGGCCCAGCTCAGCGACTTGACAGAACACGTTAGACGGCAACAACTACACTAAGATTTGGGATGAAAACTTGAACAACCTTAACGTTAACTTAAAAAGTAAAAAAAACAGAAATCACAAATGACACAGACATAGACAACAATTTGTTAATAGAAGTGTCAAGGTACTGAATATGAACAGTAATATTGTATCGGCTATTTGCTTGTTTTTCTTTATATAACAAAAGGTGTTTATCTTGAGGATACGCGACAAAAAGGGAAAGTAGCGAAATTCAATAATAAGATCCATGGCACACATCCAGCGACGTGCGAAAATGCCCGCGAAGGGAACCAAAATAAATCCATTCATGTTGGATGTGAAAATAACAATTGAATGACGTGTATCGCCGTTCAATATTCAACTCTATCACCCACAGAATAAAGCATTCAATCTATAGTATGTCATTCATGTGTCAGTTGTACACGTGCTGGCAGAAATGAGTTTTATTTCGTACAGATTAGAGTATATAATGGAATGTACTGTATCAATTTGCCAGTCGGATCGGTTTGCACAAGGGTCAAGTTTGCGAAGACAGATCAAATTGGTTCATTGTGTAATCCCAGACTGAAAATAACATTTGAAAATATAAATAAGCTCTTGGTAAGATTAAATCAATACGTACTCATTAAGAGGAGATGAAGTTTTTTTATAACAATTAATATATAAATATAAAGCAATTAAAAACTAAGAATTATTAAAACAGTCATATCCTAACAGATGTAACTATTTAGGTCAGATAAGTTTTCCTGTAGGAGTAAAATAAATACAAATATTTTAATGGCCAAGAAAAAAAATACCGTACAGAGACGAGGCTCATCTTGTACTGCTTGTAGGCGTGAGTCGCGTTTGTTTTCAGCCTTTACAACATCTCAACTAGTTAGTGTATAAAGTAAACTACTGTTAGACGCCCCGTAAATTGTTGAATCAGCATTTATAAATGTTGATAGGAGTTTGATGCTTGCAGAAAGCAACTTATTTGCAGTGCAAATTGCAAAAAACTTTTTTTTAGAAGTGATTTCTTAATTAAGTACTAATGCCGGATGTAAAATGCATTGTATTTTCTTAATTTATAATAAATGAATTGGAAAGTCCGATGGTAAGATTTGAACGATGGACAACGCGATCGGAATAGTACACTTAACCAATAGGCTGTTGTGGAATTAAAAGTTTTATATGAAATTGTACGCCAGTTCTCGTTGTGAAGACTCGATAGTTATTTCGTGGAGATTTTTTTTGACTTTCGACGATTCGCCCGTCCGCTCTTTACGAGGCATTGGCTTCGCTCCAAAGTCCAACGTAGGCAGAGTTTGGGACAATTTTGTGTAGTTACTAACGTTTATAAATGTTGCTTTTTGATTTCGTGTTAAATTATGTATGCAATTTTATATATAGTAGAAATAAATTTTAGTTATTTATTAAAATACTTAGTCGACAATGTCTTTCCTGGTCCTATGATTATGTTTTCCTTCACGAAGTGTAGTGGTTGTAGTGTGGTCCCATTTTTGTTATTAAAAACTATCCAGTATTTTTTACATAACAAATATTCGTTCACGTCATTGGTGATTGATTGATTGATTGATGATAACAGTCTTTGCCTGCTTTGCTGGATAGGACTTCTCCAATACCTGCCCCAGTGTTCAGTTCTCCGTCAGATTACAATGACTTTTCGCAGTAACTAAGTCAGTACTAGAGAGAGTGTAACATTCTGATAAGTTTCCTCGTGTTTCAAAGTACTTAACGTACGTGTGTAACATTCGTTGTATTGCGCGCGCACTTCGCAATTTATGAATCGGCACCAGTCCATTGATATGAAGTCTGTCCGCGGTGTGTGTATATTTAGATCGGTACAGACCGGGGCGTCGCTACATCTAGTGCTTATGTAACTCAATTTGTAAGTTCGTTCGACTTTTATTCTATCGATCGATTATTGTTGACATTCTTTGATGGATTAATATGATACTATCTGACGGGTTATTTTTTTTTATATCGAAGTTATTTTATCATATATTTTCTTTTATCAGTACATCCTTTTTAAAGGTTTTACTTATCAATATGGACGGAAGTAAACCAAAGCATTTTATGATGATATATGTACTGTCTAAATTTTAGTTATTTTAATGTGGCTTCAATCCGGTGTCTATGGAGGGTGTGCAGGGAAATCATATGTACAAAAATGTACATCTGTTTATTGATCCAAAGATAACAGATAACGATTCTTTTGTATAAGTTTTACATCAGTATAAACAAACTGTTATATTCTATCTAACTTGTTAATACTAACCCACATTAAATATCTCCACTATTCTCTATACTTATAAAAACGGCTTAACGTGTAAATCGGTGTCGGTACCGACTAGTTTCGAGCTCATCGGGGACTATAATACAAATCACACTCACCCTGAAGAAGAGCCCTCGATCCTCCTCTCGAAACTAGTCGGTACCGACACCGATGTACACCTGAGTTAAGCAACTTTTATAAGTAGTCTAGTGAAATGTCTCACGAACGTTTTAATAATTTAACTCCACTATTCTTGTTCTATAAATATTTGTAAGCCTTGTTTCGTAAAAATAAATTTTGCTATCATCGTAACAAACAAATCGGAAGCGGTTTTCAATCTTGATTTACATAAAACATACGCAAAGAACACCTCGACCATGTATATGAATCAACTCACTTCCTCTAGTATTAATCTAAATAACTTTTCGATAAATAATTCAGAGAATTTCCTATATATCCATTCATGTTTCAGATAAGATAGGAATTGATTTTTTTCGTGAATGACACGAACAGTGTACTGAACACTACCAATCATCATCATCATCAGCCTCTATCTGTCCACTGTTGGACATAGGCTTTTCCCAATGCCTTCCACAGTATGCGGTCCACCGCTTTCCGCATCCAACAACTTCCTGTCAATCGAATCTTGCGTAATGCCATCCATCTTATAAAGTACCACGAGAAACGTAAAGATTGGAAATGGATTTGGTAGAGGGGATATATAGGATTGGGAAATATCTTCTGCCTACATAACTGCTATCTCTGTCAGATCAGCTGTATTAAAGTCCTGTGGGTAACAAATATCTAAAAATCCATCCAAATTTTCATATTTAAAATAATAATATGACGATTTTACTTTATGATGACAGAAGGTATAAAATATTTCATTTTATTTTTCCCAAGTAGGGTTGTCGATAAGCCGCCAGTAAAAATTAATCCAAACATTTAAGGTTAAACATACTAAGTCAGCGTTGACTGGCCTAGTCACCCCTAATACGATAGACACCGAGCCCTTACGTATATTGAGATGACCATCTGTTGAGATTAAAACAGGGAGATGATGATTTTAGAGCGTAGGATTTTGTATGTGTTTGTAAAGCATTTCCAAATCAAATGTATTATAATTATTTATTATCGATAATATTGAAAGCCATGAAATGGCGGCTAGGGACAGGTTGACGCAGCGTTGGTAGGCCTCCCGCACGATGGACCGATGACTTGGTCAAGGTTGCGGGAGTGCACTGGATACGGGCGGCGCAGGACCGGTTATCGTGGCAGTCGATTTATTGTTATGTTTCTTAAATTAATCGTAACGTGTCAATTTTAACACTACTCACTCGTTACTCTTAATGTACGATTGTAATAACTTCCAATACTGTTTTATTTGTTTTTTTTTTCATCTGACAGTTACATGATTGCACTAGTTTTAATTACTATAATTTAAAGTACTTTTGGTTGGCTTAATAGTTTATTTTTTAATGTTGTACTCTATGGAAGAAAGTAATTTTTGCGGTTAATTAAACTTTTTCATTCGCGACATTTATAAAACATGAAAATTGACTATTTAATGTATTTGACATTTGAATGCAACGTTTTAAATTATAATTAATGTACAAGAAACTTTTTAATCTTACATTAAAAAGTTAAACATTAATTTCTTGTTAATTTTAAATAATTCAAGATTGTTTACTTTTTCCTTGTCGAGTGAGAATTTTATATGTACTTACGCAGTGAGCTGACAGCGTATTGTGGACGTCCTTTGCCCCACTACGGAGATATCGGATGTATATGTATAGGAGATAGTCACGTATGATTTAATCACAGATAATATATTCCTATAATAATTTCCGCTTCATTTTACAACTATACGATTCAAGTGCGATCGTTAAGAACGAATCTTTTATAAATGCTATTGTCTTTAAGAATATCGTTATAAAAAAAAAATATATACGTACTCAAGAGACTGTAACAATTCATGAACATGTCTGTATAAAACATAAATTTTCATTTTGTTCAACTTTGCCCTCATCAAAAACTAGTTGTTTATCTCTCAACAGCACTTGTAATATTTCGTTGAAAAAGACCGCCGACTAACGAACTTACTTGTGAGGTAAAGTTTTAATTGCTCTCAGCAAATCTAAGTTCATATTTTTGCGGCTGTCCCGAGATTAGCCTTGTTTGTTATGAATTCAATTCTCTTATACAAACATAAGTTCCTTCATGAAACTTTCAGATGTTTTGTTTACTTTTCCTCGCTTTTGTATCTATAGTATGTTAACTTAAAGGCTTTGTACATTGTATAACAATAGAATAATTCTCAATAATACTACCAGCTCCGCTAAGGGTCATTTAATTATTACTAAAATAATCGAATAACATATGTTTCTCGTGTTAATTAGCCACTAAGAGTGTGTCAATGGTGAACTAAGGAACAACAATATTACTCTTATAGATAAGATTTACAGATTTAAAAAAAGTCATCATCATCATCATCGTCAGCCTTTCTCTGCGCACTGCTGGACATTAGCTTTTCCCAATTCCTTCCACAGTACGCGGTCCTCCACCTTCCGCATCCAACGACCAAAGTATACAAGTAACAAGTAATTAATAATATAAATTACGTATACTAAATAAAGATTAAAACGTTGAGATCATTATAAAATACATAGTCTGAAGAATTTTAAACTTCATTCATTGCTGCAAATTTGTTGACAGGGGAATCGAATGTTGTTAATGATGTATTAAAGTGTTTTTAAGTTTTTATCACTTTGTTGATTAAATTATTGTATTTTAAAAATATAACAAGCATGAAATGTGATATAACATCAAGAGGCATTGAGAAGCCGGGCGTCTTTGTACGTAACATTACTACGCCACCCTGCTTCCCACATCGCCGACATTGATCTATTGAATCATTTCCCTCCATTGTGAGGCATCATGTTGTGTGGGTATCCATGTTCCTGTACCGCTCGTTTGTAACGATTGTCCACCGACTCCGGGTCAACGTTGATATAAGCTCGAGACTATGTTTGAACACGCCGTCAGGAACTACTGATACTGTTTAAAAAGTATCTTAACATTACATAACTCTATTATTAACGATTGCTTGATTCTAGACACTCTTAATATAGACTAAGTTCCGAGCCTTGGAATAGAAACATTAAGTGAGCTGATAATTAACATGAGAATTAAAGAAAATAATTTCTGTTTATTTGGCTTTTAATAAATTTCGTCATTAAATTTGCAGTCCTTTTTGTGCACGCGGTTAACACACGCTAATTGGCACAACTAACTTAGCATAGCAATGAACGCATTGGTCGCAACTGCACCACCCACATCCATACAAAATCTAATATAATTTTCTATCTCATGAATATAAAGTACAGAATGTATCAGTCCCTTATAATTAGAATTTCATAAATAATCGATTGCCTTTGTTAGTGTAGATAAAACATATATTTTTTAATATCATCTAAGTTTTCTTAAGTCATTATTAAATGTTTTTATTTATTAATAAAAATCGTTATTTTGAGGCATGTCATGTAAGTCATCCGATTAACAAAAGTGTGTATTGTAATGCGATTCTAAATCAATTTTGGTCCTTCAAGCAGGATAAATTAACCTGCTAATATAATCCTCTAATCTAATCCAATTATCAAAAAATAAACCTAAGTAATATGAAATTAAAGTACCGTATCCTACTTACGAAGTATTTAGTTAAAAGAATCCCTTTAATAGGATGTTACGTCAGATAGCGTGAGATGTAATGTCTTCTTGAGCGATCATTAGTATGTCTGCTTTGAAGTGGTAATACATGCTTCATATCCGCAGCCGGAAATGACCTGGTTGAGTGATGAAGCAGTTTCGACTCGTCTAGTGTCCACTTGGCGAGGTACAGTCGCGTACCGCTAACTTTATAGAGAATGTTTTAACTATGCAGACATAGTATTCGTAGTATTATTTGACCTTCGATTTATAAAATTGATAAAACAAACTATATTACAAAATCGCGGATTTTCTTCTTTTTTTAGGAAATCACGTTTCATTTTTATTCCTTTCGAGCACAACACTGTAAGATATATTTAGTCTAAAACTTCGAAATGATCGTATTAGTCTACTGATCTCTTGACCTATAAATGACGGATTAGAGTGTTTGAGAAAAAGTGTGAGGTAAAAAATAACATTATTAGTAATCTTTTCTTCTACTAGTATTCAAGCCACGAAGTTTTATTGCGAAGAGGTGTTATAGTGTATCATTAACATGAGTGGGAAGAGGTGGCGATACAGGACTCATATCCGTCAACGGAAATAACCCGGCAGAGTGATGAAGCATTTTCAGCTCGTCCGGTATCCGTCCTCCGAGGACAGTGCCTCTCCATGATTCATTATTTCCTGTACGTCGCATTCTGAGGTGAAGGATAAATTGTAGTTACTCACATACATCGCCTTAAGGAAAACGTTTGCTGTAATATGAATATTTTTTTCAACAAAAACACCAAAACAAAATTCAAGCATATTAATGGCCTAAACTCTCTTGTTGCATTAGTAAGTCAATATAAAAATATTTTAAAACCACATCAAGCGGTTGTTCAAATAAGTTTGTCTTAATAAGTTTCTTAAATGACTCAAGAATAATGTTGGTCCTTCGAGCCGGAAGAATATAAAAGTCTTTTAAAATTACAACCAACATGAAGTAATATCTCGTGAACCTTGCATCCGGGGGTTGCCTGCAAACACTGCATTTATATTTCATTACCGCAATAAGACGAGCAACGATAAAAATCTAAACAGCTCTATGAAAAGAGGTTCACTAGAATCGTTTATTTTCTGGCGCACAGCCAGATGATTACGGCGATCGATTTGTTTAACTTACAACAAACTTAATGCAAAAATAAATATACTTAATGTTCATAACTATAAAATAAAAAAACAGCATTCACATTTCCGAACATAATTACTAATATCACACATTCAATACAAAACTAGTATTTTACATGTCTGCTATCATTATAATGATTAATATCTATTTTAATTAGTACTGTTATTAAATAATTTGTTATGTACATATCATAAAGCTAAGTATACAATTTAATGAAGAACTGGCTTAAAAAAAAAAGAAAACGTTATAAGGCAATTTGATATTTGTAAACCTCGACCGCTTTCGTAGCTTTCAGCCACTGGACTATGAACACTTTTAATTCAGCAATTTACATTAAAACGTTATAAAACTTTCCTTGACTTTATGGCATAAAATTACCTGCGCTTCCTTCCACACTAGCTTCCTATTGAGTTAAAAATAGAGCTAAATTTGCGGCGGCACTATTACTTTGCGGATTTTTGTAGCTTCCTATTTCGTGACAAAAAGAAATGCCTTCCGGTGCCTGTTTAAAGTGCAATAAAATTTATGGCTATTTTCATATAAAAGTTCAACATTAACACAACAAAACGAATTTTGTGTCAGGAATTAAAAATACAACTAAATAACTGACGCATCGAAAGTGCGTTAAATGGTCACTAAAGGAGACCATATAGAGACTCTGATTGCGACGACAAGGGTGCTTTATTTATGTAACTAATCATACTCTAAGTGTCGGTGGCGCAGTTGTTGAGCGTTTGACCGGACCTGAACATACTCAACATTATCCTGGTTCAATCCCCGACATATAACAATGTGTTTTTCGATTTTCGAATTTCATATGTACATTGTCCGACGCTCTTACGGAACACATCGTGATGCGACCTGCACATATCGGCGAAGAAATTAATAGATATGTGTGAAATCAACCAACCCCGCACTGGGCCAGCGTGGTTGGCTATTGCCTAGTCACCCCTAATAACAGGGTAGGCTCCGAGCCGCTCAGTGAGCTGATGACGATGAATCTAACTTAGCTACATGTTTTTTTCTTGGCTGTTTAGTGATAATATTATATATTTTTTTTGTTAGAAATTAAAATAGTGGGTCCATTATTTTAGAGAGCATTGTAAACAATAAAAGCCTAAACGTCGGTATTGAAAGCTGCGCCAGTACGAGTATTGAGCATCGGCTCGCATTCCGATGATTATCCTTGGCTCTGTTGCAATATTTGCGTCTCACGTATCCCAACGTATTCAGAACATGCAAAAACTTTTCTAATATTCAACACACAATGGAAATGTAAAGGCAAACTGTTCTATAGACTTTTCTATTTTAAAGACTTTTGTATATATTTCAATATATCAATACCTTATTCGAAGTTTAACAAGAAATGGTTAATTTAAAAAAAAGGAACAAAGCCCATTGAATATATAAAAACGAAACTACTTGGATAGAAACTATGCTTTCGTCAAGTCATATATCCCTTTACTAAAGCTTTTTGCAAATGCATATCTAAATAACATATTAAAAATACATTGACATGTACATTTAATTGACTTAAGAAAATAGGCCTAGCTAATTAACGACGGTTTTACAAAAAAAATGGCATATAAGAAAAAAAATATATGTATGTTAGGCTATGCAATAACGGGACATCCCGTCACAAGAAATGATTTACTTGGAAGTCTCTATAATAAATAATTGCGATCGATATGTGTGTTTGGAAGTAATAAAAATGCATTTGTTTCTCTATTTAAAAATCGTCTTATTATTTAGATGTTAGTTACTTACACTAAGGCTAAGAGTTAAGTTTTAATATGACATTGTAGTACTCAAAATAGAATAAATGTGTTTTAATTATTCTGTAGTACCTAAAGGTGAAATAACCATAGAGTGTAATTTATTAATCCACTAAAGTAGCTATTTTAACGACTTTTTGATAACTTTTATCACGAATTTACGCTCCACTTCTTGCCTTCTCAAGCCATTAGTTTTATGAGATATTGCTTATTTATTGTACCCCAGTTATTTATTGAAATTACCTTGGACCAGGCATTGTAAAATATAGTACAATCGATGGTTAAGATTTGGTATTCATTAAGCATTGAATTACATTATTAAACTTACTAATATTATAAACGCGAAAGTTAAGATTCATGGTTGTTTGTTAGTATGTAACTCCAAGACTCTTAAATGTATCTTGATGAAATTTGGCAAAGAGATATACTATCTATAATAATGCAAAGGAAACTCACATTTTTTTCCGCGTAGACGAAATCGCGAGCATAATCTAACCAATTATAAAGCACTCAAAAGTAATTCATAATCAATTAATAAAATAAATTGTCTTGATGAAAAATTATAGGAAAAAAAACAACAATATCTTTTATGTCCTTAAAAACTCACCGTTTTTTACTGGACATGGATAAGTCTTTCCGTTGGACTAGACTGGACTTGAAAACGCATTTCATAGTTTACGTTACGGTACTTCTCCTTCCGCATCCAAGAACGTCACATATATTCAAGATTTTTTTTTTAATTAAGAAATAGTTTCGTTAAAGATTTTATAAAACTCTAGGAGTTATATTGCAACACATATTATGATATATATTTAAACGTGTGTGTGTTGTATAAGCTAGTTATCGCACACAGGAAACCTTATCCATAAGGACATGGGGTTTAAGGTTATTACAAGAAACAGCTGCGGAACATTCAAGCATTCATAAACTATTACGGCGTACGTTATTACTCCACTCGCTCGAGACGCAGGAAAGTACGTCAGTATTGTTCCGTATTTAGCTTATTACACCTGACTATGTGAAACGAACTTTCAACATAACCGTGTGCTTTACTACCGTAATATAAAACAAAAGGCATATATCGTTTTTTTCATAAGAGAAGGGTGCAAACTAGCTCAAGGGGAATCATACTCGCTTATGGTCATCTGGAATACTAGAGGAACCACAGATGCGTTGCCGGCTTTTGACAAAGAATGCGCTCGCTTCTTAAAGAACACTATATGGTATACGTTGTCTTTGTTTTGTATATTCGCAATGGAGACTGACATAACCACAATAAAATAAACATCACCTTCATAATCATCATCATCACCCTATAATATATAATCATATGATTAAGCAGACGGCTTCATCATTTGATTATAGAGAAAAGAAAGTAAAAGCCAAAAAATAATTCAAGATACTGTAATCTGATTTTTTCTGTTCTTATAAAATAAAATGGAATCTCATACAAGAAGTATACTACAAAATAACACAAGTATTTCGTGAATTTGGCACTGGGCACGGCCCATGATATCTAATTAAACTGGGATCAGATGTTGTGGTATGGTCCACGCAGCGTCCCGACCGTACCCGTTTTGTTTTTGGTTATAAGCCAACTTTCCTATATTCAATAACAGTTATTTAGTGTTATACTGCTTTGTTTTTACAATTTAAATTTATTCTATGTTACATACATAGAATATATATTGCGTGTTAATGTTATGTTTACCTACTTACTTGATGAAGTTACCTTATAATTCGACAGCCTGGTAACTTCTGATAGTTCATAGAGCTATCTCTCTTTTCTCTTAGATAATGAATGGAACGATAAATGTTATATAAATTATTAAAACTATCGTTACACTACCCTACTTATAATAACTGCTTAAATCACGTGTAAATCGGTGCAGGTACCGACTAGCTTCAAGCCAATCGGAGGCTCTTCTTCAAGGTAACTAAGGAGTATCTTAGTTATGTTCTGAGATATTTAAAAATTATAGATTTTTTTTAATTAAAACATTGACAGATTACTGATGATCTTTTTTATATACGAGAAGGGGGGCAAACGAGCGCGTGATCACAAGAGCGACCATCGACGCCCATGGACTCCTGCAATACCAGAGGAACTACAGGTGCGTTGCCGGCCTTTAAGATAGAGGTACGCTCGCTTCTTGAAGGACCCTAAGTCGTATTGGTTTGGAAATA
>JAODUI010000030.1:1895592-1906412 GCA_027563995.1 Papilio gigon | reverse complement strand
TTCAAATTTGCCGTTTATTGCTACAAATGGAACCGGTCCTAGCGGGCGGTCACATAAATATATTAACAAATTTATACCTGGAACCATTAGTAGTTTTTATTAATAGGAAAAAAAAAAATGTGTAATAACAAAAAATATTAAAATCACCATATTACTCTTAACTTATGAGGTTACAATAAAACCTGCTTGATAAATGTTTAAATAAAAAAAAATATTCAATGGCTAGTTTTAAAACATAATAAGCCATAAAATACTCTTTTTAGTATCTCAATTATAACATCTGTTATTCTATTTATACTAACTGTTAACATCAGTGTTACATTAAGATATAAGGGGATTAATGTGTAAAGGGCCTGCCCTTTCTAGGGACCAAAAGGTTACACCTATAAAGACTGCAAACTCTCAAACAAATATAGGCACATCATACAAAATTGCACTGAACAGTTAACATTATACATAAGATTGTAAATATAGATTGTTAGAAATCCTATACAAGACCACACCACCTGTTGCACTATTTTCTATCAGTATCCAAATTAAATTACTTTCATATATCTTTACATTATACATTCTTGTTCTCGTCTTAAAATTGTCTCATTAAATAAATCATGAACAAAGTTCTCATCTCACAATTTTTAATTGCCATCCAGCCATCAATAAAAACATAAAATCTTTTCATGTTTGATCATTAATATATGTGAAAATTTAACAAAGTAATTATTTTAAGCTTATTATGATAATAATAAACTTCAGTTACAATTAAATTTACTTACCTTAGGCACTTTAGCATGGACACCAGTTCTTACATCTCTGATAGTTGCTATGTCCAGCATTTCAACTTCCATGTTCTGATCAGTCCAAAATAAATAGAAGCCCTTGGGATCCACCCGAAGCGTAACAGGCAGTCCAGCTCCTGAATCCTAAATTAAAACAATAATATTAACAATACTTTTGTTTATTTCTGTACAAACTTAAAAATGTAAATTACTTAATAAAAATAATTTCCATCGGGAACCAAAAAGTTTTTGTAAGTTATAAAAATATTAAAGTACTCACCTCATCCCATTTTATAAATTTCTCCCCTTGTTGTAAAGCCTTTGACACCTCTATAGACTTTAAAGTTATATTGGCTGATTTTATTGTTTTTGACATTGCGAATGTTTAACACAATTTAACGGAAATAACACTGTTCAAGATAAATACTGTCATCTTCCTTGCCACAAATCTATCTTTGAAATCTATGATCAATAAGACACAGCATCCACACTTAATGGAGCACAAAATAAAGTACAATGAAAAGCATTGAAACAGAAACAATATTTATAACAAATTATCTTCCGAAACGCCTCACTATCTAACAAACAAAATTTATTTCACATATACACGACACGACGGAACTGGACCACGAAAAGTTGAGAAATGTCAAAATCCTATTGTGTTCAGGGTTAACATAATGTTCCTGCTTGTTTAACCCAAATACATTTACTCGTATATTTCTGTTAGAGTATTTAAATATTCTATGTTATATTTAAACATTCGATACATAATAAAATTAAAAAAACAAAAATTCTAATTAAGTATTCACCTGCAAATAAAAGTTTCTGAACTCACATCCGTTGCATAGTATCCTGTCAGCTGTCACAGTCACTTTGACACATTGCAAAGAATTACTGTCATATTTCCAAATATCTCTCATCCGTTAAATTAATTGCCGAATTTTCAGTTATATCAAGATAACAACATATTAGAAGTGTACTATAAAAATAAAATAAAACGATAACACCAAGTGTGGTAAAAAGATGCCAGAATCGGAGACAGTTGAAACTGTAGATCGAAAAGAAGAATCGAAGCTTGAAAACATTCCCAGAAAGCGCATAAGGCATCGCAAACGACAACTTTACGATAACATTATAAAACAAATGGAATTTTACTTTAGCGATGCCAACTTAAGCAAGGATCGGTATCTCAATGAATTAGTAAATAAGGATCCGTACGTGCCTATAGCCGAATTTCTGAAATTTAACAAAATAAATTCAATGACTCAAGAAATCAACGATATCGCGAAGGCTTTATCACATTCAACATTTTTAGAACTCTCTGAAGATAAACTTAAGGTAACTCCGCAAATTTGTTGTACTATAGGAAAACTTTACTTTTAAAACATTATTCGTAGTATTAATTAGTAATTAGTCTAACACATAACGTGAGCTAACCACGCGAGTATACAAGTCTTCTACAATTTACCTTACGTTTCCATTAAAATGCAATGTTTGGAATAGCATAAGCTGTCATGTGGAGTTAGATCTTTTTGTATTTACAATCTGTAGCTGTTAATTTGAATGGAAACATATTGCTTTTATTTATTATTACATTTTAGGTTAAAAGAAAAACTCCTTTATTGCCTTACGATGTTGATGCGAGAACTGTTTACGTAGAATCAATACCTGTGAAAGCAACACAGGACTGGTTAAAGAAATTTTTTTCTAATTATGGTCAAGTGGCATACATTTCATTGCCGAAATTTAGAAATACACAAAAAATTAAGGTAAGGTGATATGGATTTTATTTTAAAATAAAAAAACAAAACTATTTTTAAAATCTTGTATTTTAAAATCTGAGCAAATTGAATCTTTCGCACAATGTTTGTGTTTTTGTGACAATGGCTGAGTTTAGATCATTGTGACAATTTTTGGGGAAAGCCTACACCCAGCAGTAAGAGCCATGGATGATGATGAGTCAATGTCCTCTATGTAAAACCTTTGTAGAAAATCAATTACAATATTCAATCTGGTTTTCTCAAATTTCCAGGGTTTCGGTTTTATTGAATTTGAGAAGCCTCAAGAAGCACAGAAATGTATTAATGCTTTCATAAAGATGGGCTGCAAGTTACCAACTTGTACACCACCAGAGGAACTGTCCTCTATAAAAATGTTTTCAGTGGATGAACCACCAAATGATGTTAATGAAAGTAAAGAAGAATATGAACCACCTAAGAAGAAGAACAAGAAATCAAAAGATAAAAAGAAGAATCTTGAACTCAAGATTGAACTTGATTCTGACTGTGAAAGAAGACTAGAAACACCAAGTGTTAGTTATATAATGGTTGTAATTTAAAAAAAAAGTATGTTTGATTATAATTAATGTTATTTTTATTACAGGAGGAAACTAAAAGCTTGGCAACACCATCAGAGGTAAACAGTACATTATAGCTTTACTGCTTATTCATCTCATACATTCTGAACATATTCCCACAAAGCCAACATTAGGCTAATTTATCAAATTATTAAAATACATGAAGTAACATAATTTATCATTTTGCAGGATGAAAATAAAGATTTACCAATGCCCACTGAGGTAAATAATTTTATTTAAATTATATAATAATAAATCTTGATAATCTTGTGTCCATCATAAGGGACCACCACAACCACCACCATTATTTGCCATAATCGCCACGTTTGGAATGCGGGATGTCGATCGCAGGGGACTCCCCCTTTCACCGTTTTGTAAAGGGTGCTGCTGCCCATCCTCTGATGGTATGGACGCAGTTTAATGACGTACCTGGTTTGCTGTCTGGTCAAGTTTGTGGAATGATGGAGGAGGGTGACCGAGAACCGATAGTAGTGGCGAGCTTTGGGGTGGCCTATGTTCAGCAGTGGGCGACATGTGGCTGATATGATGATGATGATAAAATTAATCAAAATCATTGTTGATTGTGGATGATACTTGTAAGGCAATTTGATGGCAATAATAGTTAACCTACTTTGTTCAATGAGTTATGCTAATATTTAATAAATTTAATTCAATATTAGGAAAGTAAGACAACAGATGCCGAATCAAAAGATGAAATGACAAGTCAAGATGAGTCCAAAAACGATGGTTCACCTCGTCGGAAGAAGAAATCTAAAAAACGAAAGACGAAAAACGGTTCCAAAGATAAAAATAAACTTAATAAAACTGAAGTACAAAATGGATTATGGGGTTTGCAAGTGCTACCAAAGAGTGAGTGGAAAGCACTCCGAAACAAATACCTCAATCTACAAAGGAAATATGTGAAGGAGGCCAGAGCTACGTATCATAGTAAGAAGAATGTTTATACAGCAATCCCAGCATCTGCAGCACCAACATTAGAAGGAGAATCAGGTATTTGTTTACTAAACATTCTAGCCCATCCTGCTGTGGGTTTCCCTTGCAAACATTATCAATGATTTCATACCATTTGATAAACAGAGAACACCTGTATGAACACTGGATAATGGTTTCAATCAGTTTTGTTTTCATTAAAAAAAGCCAGTATTCATAAAAAAAGATTTAGCAAATTCCGTCATACTGAAATATTAAAAGTAAATAGGCACTAACTAAACTAACGCGTACCATCTTTCGGCCTCATCATCACTTTAAATCGGGTGGGATCGTGTTCAAACGTTTATTTCGCTTTTTATTAAAACAAAACCGTGGTTTCTAGTATTTCTAGGAACAACATTTCTATAGCATTGTGTATATTGCACTTTAATTACATATTGAAATATATAATATGTTTGCAGCAATTAAAGCCCAAGAGATAGAAAGCAGTAAAACGGTTGTGCCCTTGGAGAGAATACCGGGTGTTTTTGTGGAAGAGGTTCTGCCGGAACCCTGCCTTGATGTAAGGCTGCTGAAAAGAACTGTAAGCATACACTTAATTATTTTTTTGATGTATTTTGAATTACAGAAAGCACAATTTAATATAGGATTTCCAGTTAGTTAAATACTGTCTGTTGTATTTTAAAAAATACATGTTTTTTGCAGATTAAAAGCAATATACACGCTCAGCATGTGGAAGCTAAAGAAGGACTCTCAGAGGTCATCATACGCTTTGACTCTGCTAAAGCTGCGGATGAGGTAATTTTTTTTAACAATTAATTTTTTTTTTTATGTAAAGGTTTACCACTCATGTAACTGGACTAGGTTAATAATTATTGAAATTCCTTTTTCCTCTTTTTTTCTTTTATTGCTTCTTGCTTTTGTAATATAGTAAACAAATCTTGTTCAAATAAATAGTATGTTGTTCTATAGTACTGCACAAACTCGAACAACCGCGCTCGTGTGCTGTGCGGCGCGGAAGAGCAGGAGCAGCGCGCGCGCGCGGAAGAGACGCGTGCGGCGGCGCGGCGGGGGAGGCGCGCGCGCGCCCGCGAGCCCGCGCCTGCGCCTGCGCTGACGCCCGCCTCCCCGCAGCCCACACACACGCACATTCGCTTCGACGAGTGACTTGTGCAACAAAACATACTAAAACCGGCAAGGTTTTAGTATGTTTTGTCTTGGAAGAGGACGACCGATCGTGGCGGTTGAAGGAAGCCTACAGCAAATGATGGTCAATTTTCTTGTTTTTTTAATACATAAAAATTTATCATCGTGCAATTGATGGCCGTGGGCTATGTTCAGCAGTGGACTGCAATAGGCTGATGATGATGATGATGATAAAGATTTAAACATAGTATGTAAGTTGAACTAGTAATAAAGCCAGCAAATGGTGAATTAATGTCAGTACCACAAATATGTTTCAAAAGGAATAAGGGATGATAATTTGTACAATCGCGGCACTTCGCGATTATTGTTTAAAAGCTACAGTCGTTTGTCAATTCACTGGTACTTATTTGGTTTTTGATTTGGGAAGCGGAGTTCGTGTTGTTGCAAGGAATAAGGCTGAAATTGGAACACCGCGAAGGGCCGTGACCGTACATGATAGAATTATTCTCAGATGACGTGTCAAACTTTGTGTATAATTAATTAGAGTAAAAAATATTTTTTTTTCTATAAAATAGCTTTTATTTTACAATGTAACGTCAAGGTCAGTCTTAAAAATACGCACAATTACAAATTATTAGTCTGCAGGAGGCACTGGCACAGTATAAAAAATAAAGTTAAAAAGTAAACCTTATATATCAAAAAGTAACATATAATGTCATAAATACTATAACTACGAAGTAACCTGTATACAATAACCTGCTCCATTTGATTTCCTCTTAAAATTTACGTATCCGATATATGACTTATGTATACATAGTTTTAAGTACCGTCTTAAGTTATAAAGTCTCCCACCGCAGCAATACAACAATTTGTTCACTGGAACATCAATACCATAAGGAAGAGCACCGCAATATGCCAAACAATTATTGCAAGTAAAAAAAATCAAATCAATAAAAAAAGTTACTTATAAAAACTGTCTGCAAACAAACGTATCACAATAACCAACATTGATTATCAGCATTATGTACAAAAGAGGTAGTTTAACTTATATCTAGTACTATGACGCCTCCATATGTCTATGAACGGTCACCGGGGCTATGACACTGTTTTTACCGCAAGGTACTACAGTCGTAAAATCAGATTTTAATCTAGGTTTGATTTTGGCTGGGAGCGGGCAGCTGACATCCGATTTCGTATCATCAGACAAAATAATGGGATCATTGACTGAGAAACCTGTCGCTTCGGAATCTTCGTGGGGTGTCATCGTTGAGTAGCCGTGGTCCGAACCGCCTGCGGTGTGCGGCCGCCTGTACCCCGTGATGACACGGTACGGCGAAATAGGCGCTTCTATTTCCATGGCTGGTAACAATTTATCCTGCCCCGACTGGTCGTGCATGTCCTCGGACTGCAAGTGACTCATTTGCACATCCGCGTCGTGCCACGTCTCCGCTGGGCCGTCCACATATAGATTATGGCAACTGGCAGTGGTTACATTTTGTCTATAACAATATATCGCTACTGCTATAAATAAGCTTACTGTAATAATACAACCCGCTATTGGACCAATCGCTGAGTAACTTCCTAAAGCTTCTCTATTTGCGTGGCCGTATGTGCTTTCACCGTACGGTGTCACGGCTCCTAACACTCCATTAAAACACGTGGACTGCGATGTACAAAACGGCGAAGACAAAGGTGTCCTGCCGTCCGCATCCACTTGACACCATTCACAACCTAAAACACCTAAACAACTCGAATGTGTGAGGTAAGTTTCACATTGAAAATCGAAACAGGATTTTAAATTTTCGGCGAAGTTATGAAAGTAATGCGACCTGTGATTATTGTTTTCAGGCGTTAAACCGCAAAGTGGTATGTCTTGGTTTATTCTCGTGACATCTGCGTCCGGACAATCGTAAAGCTCAGAGCTGCACTCGCAAGGGCACTCACATTCCGTTTGCTCCATACGGTTACAATTTAAACAAAGTCTATCGACCATGCTACAAGGACAGAACGCGCCTACATTACACGACGCGTTAACTAAACCTATGAAAGCATTTGTACCAGGTATTGTCGCTATATAGTAATGGATACAATGATCACCGGGT
Source organism: Papilio gigon (assembly GCA_027563995.1). Classification (NCBI taxonomy): domain Eukaryota; kingdom Metazoa; phylum Arthropoda; class Insecta; order Lepidoptera; family Papilionidae; genus Papilio; species Papilio gigon. The sequence continues at coordinate 1,899,081 of JAODUI010000030.1, read as the reverse complement.
ACTACATTAGAGAGCACATGAGGTAAAGAAGTATTGAATTCATAAAATCTTTGAATTGTTTTATCAAAGAAATGATTGCACAATCGCTTTGTCACAAAGCCTTTATGATTTAACAAATCAATGGCAATCATGGATTCTTTATGAGTAATATGTTGTTGTTCTATTGGGCCAGAGCTATTAGGATCCATTAAACCGGGATGAGATACCAAATATCCCCGATTGTTCATTATAAGACATTTTACATAGGACATGGCACACAATGGCAAGCTATCAATAAGAAGTTTGTATAAGAACCCCATAGTGACATCCATAGAAACAACCATAGTCGGATACACTAAACTTTTTATAGCGTAAGAAATAGTAACAACATATCCAGCACCACCTACATCTAAATTTGGCGGAGTTAAAACTATCTTTCCAGGGTTTTCCATTGCAAATGTAAACCATGGTCTTCTAACCGGTTCATAATCATATTCTAAAACTGTTCCCGGGTACATAACTAGAACACCACTTTCAGTCACTGCATATCGTCTAACAACATATTTTGAATAAGGTCCATGCAAATGCTGTCTTTTGAAAAATGACAAAATAGAGTTGAGGAAACCAACATCTTGCTGTATCTCATTTTTAAGACCAGGATTTGAAAGCCAGCCATGCGCAACACTTTTCAAATAAGCTAAGTAGTTCTGCATATAAGTAACTGCTTCTCGACCGTCACCCATGTCGTAAAGATATGTAAATGGAGATTGAAAACTTGAGGGACTGAGGTAAACAGTACCTTGATCAATAGTAGCTATCTGTTTAAAATGGCGACAGATTGTACCTGATTTGGGAGGAAATAAATCGAGTCTATGGAATAAAATCTCCTTGCTACTTTTTGTGAAAAATATGTTTGACTTATTGAATAAATTAGACTTTGTGGATTCAGAAACGAGACATACAATGTACAAATTTTGTACCCATTTCCATGAATATGTTATTGTCCTTGTACTATTATGATCTGGATATGTACTGTTGCCTGACTTATTTGATAATAATTGTTTTTTAACATCATCTATAAAATTGTATGGTTCAATTGCTTCTAAATATGTAAATTTGATTTTTTCTGACGCTGCTTCTGGCCTTGGAAAATATGTGTGCATGAGTACTTTTGCAGAAAAGTCCATAATAAATGCTCTTTTCCTTTGATTGGTACCTTTAAAATATATTATATCTTCCGCAAGATCTGACCAATATAAATCTAAGCCAAGTATACCGGCTGAAATTGGGTAAACAAGTGACATCATAAAATCCCGTTCCGTTGCTTCCCAAACTGGGCCTTCCATTTTAATTGTACTTTCATATTTATTAGGCAGTAAAGAAATAAAAGCTGAAGCCATTTGACCAATCACTCCACTGTCATTGATATGCAGCCTCATTATAGTATTGTTTTTAGAATGATTATGTCCTTTGTCCACATGCAGAATCTCCAGAGATCCATTCTTATCAATATCACCTTCATTTATTAATCCAATAGCATATTTTATTTCTTCCTCTTTTCTTCCATAAGGAAACATTTTCAACCATGTATCATTTTTCAATATCTTAGAATCAGTTAATAATATGAACAATTTATCTTTTGGCAACTTTTTCTCAAGTAACAAGTTCCTTATTTCCATGTTTATTGTTAGTGGGGACACATTAGAGCTTGCGATATCAATTGTGGTGAGATATTCTCGCAGCAAAAGCTTATTATTTTCAGTAGCATTTCCTAAGTTTGACATACCATAACTGCAAGAGTCTTCAAACTTGAAAAAGTCCGTCATATTTGTTATTTTTAATGCCATCAAATCTATATTCTGTAATGCATATGCAGTCTCCTTTGTTATAGCCAAAGCATGCAAAAGAGAGTCCGCTGACATACTGTTGTCAATAATGAATACAATTAGTTTAGGATTGGAGTGTATTATCTTATGATACAAATATCTTAAATTCGAATGTGGCACATTTGTACAATCTTTATCAGTTGCATAATCCATATGTGATAGAAAGTATTGTCTCTTTATTTTCAAGTCTTTAAATCTATCCAGCATTTTAGACTTTGTATCTATGTAAGGCAAGTTGTACATATTTGTATTCTTTATAAAAACAGATTTACGAATGGAATTGAACGGGCAAGGGTGAGTAAAGGACGGAGTATTGCTTTGATTCATTTCATTCTTCATTTCTACCAGAATATTAGTTGCCGACGAAAGCTTGTAGTTTAATTTATCAGTTATACTATCTAGTATATTATTGTCACTGTATTGATATCGGCTCACCTTAAACGCATTTCTTAACTCGAAGTGAGCTGTATATTCGCTTCCAAGTTCTTGGATCACTATTTCACGAAATTTACCGGCAAGCGACTCTGATAATCTACGCACGTTAGCCTTGTAGTCGCAACGGCTGCTACTTCTCGTACAGTTATCATGTTCAGCAATTATCGAATGTACATTGATGGAGGTAAATATTACGAATATGAGTAATCTTAGCTTCATTGTGTAAGCATTATATGTAGATTGTATTCCCATTTAGTTACTCTCTCTTTAATCACTCAGATGAAGCATTTTATAACTATTTTACTTTTCTTTCACATATTTAATCATCGTTAAAAGAATAATGTTATTTTAATAAACTGAGAAAAAACTAAAACAACATGAGTTTTGTTTAAGATTTAGGGTCTCTCTTTTACTTTATGGTTTGTGGTCGCTTGTCATTGTCACCTTGTTGGTTCAGAGACAACATCAAACTAAAATTAAGATTGTCAATGAGAGTAGAATAGAAAAATCTATGAAAAATAATTAGCAGATTGAAAAAGTGTAAACTTAAAATGAATGTTTTTGTGCGTTATTACTTTTAAAGAGTAGAATAATGCTAGTACAAAATGCTCGCGCATAAAATCACTCTATAATTAAAATTAATTTGGAATTGTTGTTGTTGTTGTCCTTATTACGAACAAACGAACTATCAAAATCAAACATCATAATATTCAGCAGCTGATACAATATGTAACCATCATTTTTAACACAGTACACCATCGCCATTACCACAGCTTTCTGTAACGTTTAATCGTGTTGCCTGATGTTCGACGAGGGGCTTTACATTCAAAGGCATTCCTTCTAAACACTGGGCAGTTATAACTTTATTATTTTAAAAGATTCGGTAAAAATTACTTGAAATGTTAGACATTTTATCAAGCCTTTCATACGGCCTTGAACAAGGCACAACGCCTCCGTCGTAGACTTTACGATGCTAGCAAGAAAGTTTCGTTCATTGTGAAGACGCGGTTAGGTAGTAAATGCGTGTAATAGGGGTTGTGTTAGATCGCCATCGATTGGTCAGAGACGGTGAGGCTTACCGTCCGATCATTAACCCAGTTAAACGGCGCTGTGCGGCGCGAGCGGGCACGCGGACGCGGCCGGCAGTCGCGCGCCATGCAGCTGCCCGGCACGCCGCCGCCGCCGCCGC
>JAODUI010000030.1:1854670-1866512 GCA_027563995.1 Papilio gigon | reverse complement strand
TAAGTGCAGTAATTAAATTGTTAGTTTAGAATCCGACAATAAACCATAAACACTCAGAACTCTACACGAGAATTGAAAGGTCTTCATCAACGCTTACAGTGAATTTAGAACTTTTCATTTGACTTGGTAAATGCTAGACAGGTCCTGGTTCTTAAAAGTCATAGACGGCGGTGGATGTGGGTCGCCGCTCGGGGAGATATGCGCACCGTTTGCGCTCCGTACACCTGTCACGTCCGGCACCAGCTGACAGGCATGTCATGTCACTACACAATGTTAATTCACACATTAGAGGGTACATGCAGAATTGTTAAACTTGCGTAGCCGGGTATAGTACGGAAGATTCTGGAACTATCGAATAGTCGTTGAGTTCAAGTAAGTGTCCTTAACTTCTATTATTGCCAGGCTTCCAAATATCCAGCCAGTCCAAAAAAAAAAATTACCAGCATTGCTACCTTTCATTGTTTCCCTTTAGACCTTATAGTTTCACCGGGGTTGAGGTAGCCGACAGAGGTCACATAGCCTAAACCTCGTTTAAAAGTAAGTAAGATTGAGGTCTCCCACATGAGTGCCTACTTTTAATGTGATTGATAAACAATACTGATATTTAGAAGGCGACAATCTTTTGAATATAAATACCATTATCTCATACCTAATATATAAAAATGAAGCATAGATATTTCTTAGTTACTTTGTTAAAGCATTTCTTTGAAGTAAAAATATAAAATTCCTCGAAACAAGATATGATAATTGAGAGCAATTTGTATCTAAAGTAAAAATCAGTTAATACATTAATATTGCGATTTCGATTTCTAAACGGAATATATCGAATAGAGATCTAGATAAAATACCGCTTTCTTTGTCGTATACAGTTTTACGGCTGGAATATCAGCTGGTCCGTGGATTGTCGCCATCGTAGTTACACTATTAATATTAATTGTTTACACACGAAGAGATAAAAATTTTTTAGTCTTCGCTTTCAGTAACGACTAGTCTTCTCTTTTGTTGTTTTATTGCTGTGTGTTTTGTTTTATAAGACGTGTTTTAATTTGACTGTTTCGGCTGTGGAAACCAAGGTTGTATTCTACAATATTTATAAACAGGTGTGTATTATTTAGTAAAGCATAACATACTATTTTTTACGGCGCCTGATGTATACCCATCGATGGGGTCGCCAGCTGATAACCAAGCGAGGGGAGGAGGGGGGGGGGCGTAATAATAACAGTAGGGAGTAGTTCATATGTGTATTTTATACTTTTTCACATTACTAAGAACAGCTGGCAGCCTTGGCGCGCTCATGATACCTATGTCCGTACTAGATAAAGATTTTTATTGACGTACTGATGTCAAAAGGATAATCTATGAAAAATAAATTGGCTTAATCGACGGAGCGGCGTGCGGAGCGCGGACCGCGAGAGCCGGACGTTCTCTACAAGCTATAAATAGAACTAACAACAAAAGTCAATTTGCGTGACTATTGAAATGTTTTCCAAAATACCATAAACTGCAAGTGTTCAGGCTCTATTTTGAGATTAAGGAAATGGTAAATTAAAATCTTTAATTTCGACATTTATTACTTTGGCTTTATTGTTTTTTTTTCTTAACAACCGTTACATAAAATTGTTTCAAAGTAAATAACATAATTATATGTTTAAAATTACTTTATATAACGATTATGTCGAAGTTTATAATTTTTATATATACTGAGTTCATGAATATCCATTTGAACTTTTAAAATAATTTAAATGTTATACAAAAATGAGTACATCAAACTCGCACAGATCTCGTGCTGATCGGATCTTGGGCTAGCAATCTCGCGTGACGTCACCAGTCGAGCGTGACGGCAAACTTTTTCCTCGCATTCCCGACGAGATTGGCCAGGAAAGGGGGAAAGTGGATATTAGAGTCCGCACGAGCCGCCGGACATGAGGTATGCGCTATTTTGTTACATAGCAACTTGTTAGCATACCAACATAATTTATTCTAATAATTATATTTAAATTTAGAATTATTTTTTTATATGACATTTCAAAATGTAGGTTGCTAGTATCTAACGCCTCATCAATCAATTCCCTCATTTGCTTCGAATAAACAAAGACAGCTGTATGGTTTAATAGAAATGTTCTGACAGTCGAATGTAACGGTTACAATAAGAAAATATGTTTTATTTTTTTTTAATTAGGAATGTTACAATAAGTCGATTAGAAGCCAGTCTAGTATAAATGTCGTTCGCTGTGCCAGATAGTTTCGAGAGCTCTCGTAAAGGTTTTCAGGTTTACAGCCTACATGAGTATTATGTAGAGATATTCCAGCGTTTGACGTCACACTTCAAGTGATTCTATTTCTGATATCGCGAAAATGAATATGGAACATGGTAAAACGGAATCGATTAAAATGCCGCTTGCGACTTCGACTGCTCGAAATTAAAAAAAAGTCAAAAGTAACCTATGTGTTAATTCACACAATAATCTATCTCGGTGCCAATTTCATCCAGATCCGTTGAAGCTAAGTGTTGCCTACAATTGGGACGATAAAACTAAATAATTTCTCGTAGAGCGGAAAAACGTAAGTTATAACACTAGCATATGAACAAAAGCAAACAATTACATAAAGAATAATATTAGTATTAACTTTAAATAGCCATAAAATCAATGGACATAGCATTGTTATCGTGTGCTTACAGCGAATGAGGAACGCGGATTTATATACACTGATAAATCCCTGGTTTTATTTTGACATAGCGACAGTGAATGCAGTGATAATATAATAGAATTATATATAACACAACTATGTGCCCTGAAACATAATTGAATTGTTATAACTGCATGTGAAATTACAATAACTGACCAGTGATGTTATTAGAGACATCATCAGTGGGAATTGACAAAAAAAATAGCCCATGTCACTCCTGTACACGTCAACTACCTTCCAGTAAAAGCACCGTCAAAATCGACTCGGTGGTTTTCGAGATTATTTAGAACAAAAGAGGTCTTGAGAACAGAAATAAAAGAGTTTTTGTTATAAGCTAACACGAATACATCGTGTTTGCTAAATGTGTTTTTTTTTGTTAGTTATACATATAGACATTAAAATGTTATTTATATATTAAAGACATAAGATTGATTGGCCTTTTAGAAACGGGTCTTTAAATTCAATTCTGAAATGCCCCAATGGACATGCTGGACAAGCTAGTGCTAATTTGAAACGTACCAAACATTTGTAACTCCTGTTTACTTCTCGCTGACATAACCGTGATGACGTACAACAGTGATTAGCGTTTGTAAGTAAACATGCGAGCATCGGCGAACGGACACCGCGCTACAGCCGTCCCAAATAAACATTCTGCTCGCAATTCCCGAGGAAATGTGCCAAGGAGAAGTTTAACTACGAAATAAATTTACGAACCTATATTCGTGTAAAAGAAACAATGAGTGAAGCAATGCTATTACAAATCACTGAAACAAGACTGTTCTGTTGTTCGATTTTAAAACATCTATGAAGGATGAAAAATTTGAGATGCCATGTCTGAAGCAATACCCATTCTAACTACTTTTATCCAATGTTTATTCATTTGTATGTTTTAATCAGTTACATACACTTCATAAGAACAATACAGGTTACATTCCAGCCATTTGCAAGTTATAGCATATTCACATTGATGTATGCGTGAACACGTGAATGCCTATAAATAGTATCATATACTAATTACGAGGAAACTAATCATATAACACAATGCAGTATGCAACATTGGAGCCGCTTCCGACCCCAGCCTGGACATTAAACTTACAGTCAAGGCCCTTCGCGGTGTTTCACTTATAGAAAACATGCCTCGTTCCTTGCAACAAACTCCGCCCCTTCTTAGAAATTACCAATAAGGTAGCAATGATTTGCGTAAATGATGTACTATTGACAGATTCTTTTTCGTTAACACAATTAATAGCTGCGTCTTATTGGTAATTGTTCCCTCGTGGTCGTCGTACGAAACGTCAAACGATTGTCACGTTTGAGTTGGAACACCGCCAGATACCCGGACTGTACTTCAATGTAAAATATCCATAAATTTTGACCGCACCTCTTATTTTAATGGATTCCTTACTTCGCGTGCATACTTTACAATACATTAGGTGAAACGGCAAAAACAATTTTGTAGCATTTTATTTTCTTGGTACATATTCAATCGTTTTAATTATTTTAGGAAGTTTGGGAATGACCAAGCGGATTCTCACATATATAGTATTCACTTCTTACATACTAACATGTTACTTCTGCTAGTATTATGCCTCGAAGGTACTGGCAAATTCTAATTTCAGTATATTCACTCGTCTAACCCTTTGTTTGATCCAACTCTTGTCGCGTATATTTTAATTTAAAAAAAAAACATTTCATTCAACGGGAGGGCTATAGGGAACTGGTGTTCTGTAAACACGTGCGATGTTTTAATCATCTATATAATGTATTCAAATTATGTTTGAAACGTTACTTACCTAATGGTAAATGCTTTAGCGAATTTTATAATAAACAACTGAGCATGTAAGTCGAGAATCAATTACTATAAAAATTGGTTGGCACTGCTGTACAATGAATCAGAAACATAATGTTATCATTTTGAATGAGAGTGAGAGGGATGAAAATTTGTCATGTTTCGACAGTGAAAACCGACAGTTACATTGTCAGTAAGCAGTCAGCATGATTCGAGAACTATACCTAGTGTAGTAAGTCCTAAGAATGTTAGTTACATTGTAATAGTGCGCGTTGCATATTTGGCCGTAAGTTTCAAGTTAGCTGCGTTTAGTTTGCACGGCGCATAAGGAACTGTTACATCAACAATCGATCGTGTTGTTTTAACTGGTTCAAAGGAAACCCTTATTAGTGCTGGTGCCGCCCCGGCGTGTACTGATACTATAAAAAGGCAAGTCGCTAGCTAACGATGGCTTCACCCGTTTGATATTTTACACAAATTTCTCGGAAGTTATTCTATATGAAAGTGTTTGAACAAACACTTTTTGATGTCGGGTTATGCCTTTTACTGATGTTTTTTAATTCTTGTATGGAAGTGAACATTTGATTACAAGTCCTCATATTACCACATATGTCCACTGTCGACCCTTTTTCTAAGGAGAAGGAGATGAGAGACTATACATTTTGTATACTATTTCGACAGTAGAAACTCGCATTTAGCAAGGTGGATTTTTATCAATTTCATATAGATGAGAATACTTCTATCTATTAAATGCTATCCTAATACAATTATGCGATTCAATGTTTGATTGCGTAATTAATTGACAAGTCACATTTTCTTCATTTAGAACATTCGTAGGAAACCATTCTAAAACCTATATAATCACAATTAAACTATTAAAACTTTCGTGAGACATTTCACTAGAGACATTGCACGTGAGTTAAGCCGTTTTATAAGTTATATATATAATCACAACTTCACCAACATTTGCCCGAGATCCAAATTATTCATTAATGTTGTATGAATTATTAATAAATGATAATATAATGTTTAGAACTGGTTGTAAAAACCAGATATGTTTCAAACCTATAAATGTATTTTGGTTTTTATAACGTGCGTTCTATTCCTTATTTAAAATGTCTACACTAATGTTAGTAAAAAAAATAGATAACTACATATTCTAGAATGGAGTTACAGTTACTAAACGTCGACATCAGGCAAACTATAACCTAAGTCAAAATTGTATAGCAGAACAATCGTATCCGTTCCAACCGCCGGAGGTAGTCTCAATCTTATAGCTTTCCTTCCTGATATTCTATCAGATGAACGATCGCGGAAGTATCGCCAGGTCACCCACATTAATTATCGTCATTAAATTATATTAGGATGCGTAGAAAAATGTAATGTCGTTATAAAACCAAAGTTACGATATTAGTACAAAATATAAACCTACTTTCGATGTTGAAAAACAATTTTGTATAAAAAAAAACACCTTGTACGAAACTAAATGTTATTTAAATTGAACGAAAAATAAAACACAACTAATACAACGGTGATATAAGAAGGTGGTTTCCGACAAAACTATTATTTTAAACACAATTTACTATAGTATGGATACTAAAACAATATTGTAACAATGTATTAAAAATCGAAACAACTAGTATCGTAAATAGGAGACTGTGTTGTAAAACTCGTCCAAAACACTAGATAACAGCCGATTTCAAAAATAAATCCATCATAACTTAAACGATGTTTTTGTTATTAATCCTTATGTTTAGGTTTGTTAAAAGCAACGGCGCCGGTGCTTCTGACAACCCACGTGTCGCAGACTACTTTGCATTCAATGCAAGGCCCGGTGTTCCGGAGGGTGGGATGTTCGATGCCTGCTGGAAACCGATGCACTATTCCGGTTATTAATGCTTCGTATAAATTATTGTCAAATTAGACGGTATACTGGAGACGTGAATTTATTTTATAATCAGGATTTTCTACTGTACAATAATATTATTATATCTATTCTATTCAAGAGTTGGAGCAGCATAATTTAAGTATGTATTTACTTATGACAACTGCTTTGAACGGATATCCCCTGATAAATTAAAATAAAATGCAGTATAAAGAACCTACACGCCGTAAAGTTTACGTTTGTTTATAGCAGTTAACAAGACATTACGCCATTTAAAGTTAAGTAAACGTCTAAAAAGGGTCAAGTAGAATAAATAGAAATAAGATTTCGTAACAGTAATTTCAAAAGGTAGCCAGCCCTTACATCCGTGTGCAGGTGTTTGGTACAGTTAGTTACGGGGGCGTTAGAAAAAGGCAACCAGTCCACCCACGGCCCATCGATCCGGTATTGTAAGGTTAACCAAGTTTGTACACTATCGATCTTTTAGTGGCGGTGGCCGGCGTGTTAACTGTCCACTGCGATGTCAACACGCTACGTGTCAAAATATCGTTATAAAAATGATTTGCTACATAAATAAAATTAATTATCTATAACAAACAATAAGAAAACATAGATAAAATCTCTAGTAACGGTTAAGACTATAAAAGTAAAATAATATCAGTTGTCATTAACATCTAATTTCCTTTAATTGCAACTATTTTCAGTGTACAATTCTGAAATATTTATTACTTAAGAATAACTTTACGATGTAACCTTTTGTACACAAACAAATACGGCATTGCAAACGATACAGCAGTGTGTCTAAGGCTAAATCATTTTAAGACAGTTGTAAATTAGTGAAATAAGTTGAAGTGTGCATACTTCTGGCTTTAAACGTCTCTCGTGTTAATTGCATTGAGCAAGATAATACAAAATATACCATATGTGGCGACCAGCGTGGCGTAGTGAAATTATAATTGGCGAAACTTTCGATACGTTTGACACCAATATGCATTGCCTGTATGAAGGCAATGGTACACATTTATTTCGATTATTGAGAAAGAGTTTTTTGAACACAGCTTAACAGCTACATTTATTTAGATGGCCCATTCAATTTTGAATTTCGAATTCGAATCACTTTGACGTAAAAAATAAACTACAACGAGTTACGATAATTTTAAATTATAATCAACGAATTTTGTTCATGTATAACAACTTGTTAACCAGCTCAGACTATGCCAGCGTGGTTGACTAAGGTCTAGTTTTTTATAGACCAAACTCCGAGCTCCTCTTGGAGACATGAGTCGATGACACACGTAACTTGAGTCTTGTATCGTCGTCATCATCATCATCATTAGTATAAGGTCATCCACTGCTAAACGTAGGCATCCCCCATCTATTGCCACAATGACCGTTCGGCACAGGAACGGTCATTGCCACAATGACCGTTCCTGTGCCGACTTACAAAATACTCTACTTAAAGAGAAACTTAAACATCTCACTTTCTCAACCAATTCAATCAAAACACTTGAAAATTTGAATCCCAGCGAAAGCTTGTTTATAATTGTTTAACGTAGCTAATGTTAAAAAAAAAACAGTACGACATCGACGCAGCGACTTTCTCTTCTAACAGATAACCGAATAATTGTCAAGATTCTATCTAAATGTGTTATCCATAATAACAAAATAATCGGTTATATTATAACAGAATTATTATCTTTATACACGATTATTGTTAAAATATCGGCATTACAAGTATTTAAACGTTAACTTTTACCGGTAATACCTTTTAGATAAATTTACCATAACTATTAAAAATGTTGATTGTCCATTGACAATCAACATTTTTAATTCCATTGACAATCAACATTTTTAATTCTTTATATGACAAAAATATTCGGACAAGGACAACTCTCAAAGGATTGCAGTACTTAAAAAACGCATACTAAGATAACATGAGTATTGTCATTATTTTAACCGTGAGATGCCACTGCTTAAGCCTGTACGTATAACGTCACTCTTCTGATTATTCTTGAAATAAGGGAGATAACAATCTTATACTAGTAAAGTTTACATGGATGGATAATTGTTAGCGGGTAAGTCCAAAACGGCTGAAAGGTTTTAGATAAAATTTGGCAGAGGGAAACAAATTACTACCTTGATAAGAGAAGAGGGCTCACCAGTGGTGGGATCACACACACACACACCAGTGGGGTGATCATCGATGCCCATGGACATCTTTTTTTTTTGCAAAAGGGTTGATCAGGGCCCTCAACCTAACCACACACAACCCTAGAATTCCTTATTTTTACGATAGGGGAGATCTACTTCTCGATGGACCCGCGCTAGACGCCCCAGACCATAAAAGCGTCGTCTCCGAGCGAGATCTGATTTGTCCCGAGATCGCTCAGCAGCTTCCATGGACCCATGGACATCTGCAATATTAGAATAACCACAGATACGTTGCATTTGATTCAACCTGAATTAGCGGGTGGGTTATCTTACTTACTAAGATTTTTTTTTAATTTCGTGCGTAGTTATTGGCAAAATGGAGACTATGTTTAGATGCAGGAACATCGTTAAGAATATATATTCTTATGTTAGACGTTTAAATGAATGTAGAAATGCAAAAATAAACACATTTTAGTGTTTGATACTTTAAGAATGATTACGTCGAAACAAGAAATAACAACAGCATTGATGAATGTAGGAAACGAAAGTACAGTATTGAAATTCATTTGAATGTTCCTTTCAATAGTCAGTGAAAGTTCTGTACTATCGATATTCATATATGCAAATACAAACACGTATAGAAAAAAAATTGTTTTCTAAAGCTCAGAACGATTCGGTAATTAGGATTTTGTGGTGGGTAAAAACATACATATAAATATCGCTATGGTCACTATAATGCCTGAGTCGTAAATATAATTGACCTGACATTATGAGAACTAAAGATTCTTCATATATCCTCGAAACATATATATGTTTATAAATACAAAGAAGTTTTTGTTCGGAAGATTCGCTCTCACGATGCAGACACACGAGCGCAGACCGGTCGCGGAGTCCTTGCGGGCTAGAAGGTCAGCTGGAGGCGAGCTGGTGACGTCACGCATTGTCAGGGCTTGCTGCGGCCCGGCTATGACGCGGGCGCATTGCTGCGTTAGTAACTCTTCTCTTAATAGGATAAGATTAGCTGTGACGTGCTCCTTTAATTAGACCTATTTCATTCTAACATCTATAAAATAATTAAAAACCTTTACTATATTTGATGAACACGACTAATTATAATAAGATACGTTCCTCCTTCATAAGACAATTTTACAACTAAACATTAAGACTAGCGATAGCCATTATTCGAGATTTTATATTTAATCAAAAGTAGCTTCTTCCCGAAATTAACTTTTACTGAGTCCAATTTCAATTCGTTCGCGCAATATCTATACAAACAGTGCAAAGTTATAAATTCAATATAATGATACAGCAACAAGTAAAATTGTAAAATTATAAAAATGGCCAACGAACGCATGTTGCTATATTTCAGTCAAACCCCCAGAACCACAAATATAGCTTCGATAAAAATACAACAAATACAAGACAGAACATTCATCATCAAATATCATATACATTAATAATAATCAAGATATACGCAAACATTAAATCACAGTATGTTGGTTAAATCGTAACATTTTTTTATATATATATAGCAAGAAGATTTACGAGCGCATTCCGCATCTGCAGACGGACAGACGGCCCACACAAACAGTTATAACATCTGTAGCAGCTGCATAGAAAAGGATCGGTTTTGTGCCTTCAAACATTTAGCCACACACTCCTAGATTCCATTTTGAGGAAATTTCTTTGTTTATGTCACTATTAATATATCTGTGATGGTTTTTTTTTATGAATTCTAAACTAACGCTTGACCACGATCCTATCCGATGCCAAGTGACGATGTGGTCGATATATGGTACGTGCTAGTTTAGTAAGTGCCTTCACTCTTCTCTTGAAGGCCCCCAAATCGTACTTGGACGGAAACTCTGACGCCGGCAACTTATTCCACTCTTTTGCGATGCGCACAATGAACGATGATCCAAATCGTTTCGTAAAAAAACATTTAATCTAAAACACCGCAAGAAAGAAATTAATTTTTGCTTAATCAACTTTTTTCTTATTGTCCCTATTCATAAAATTTAAACGACGGTATTTGTTTATTGATCATCGACACTACTTTAAATTCGTTTTTAATGGAACAAAGACAATAAACATCCTGTACATATCTTCAATTTTCAACAACAAAAATTTATAAGGTAAAAGCCAATTAAATTGAGTAATATACAGCTATAAATATACTGGCTGATTCATGCAGGTGCCAACTCTGGTACAAACATCTGTCCGTGTGAATCACCTGATCATACCCGTTGCGTTCCCACTGATAGCGGTGGAATACATTGTCAAATATTTACACGTAATCTGTTGACTTAGCTATGACTTAGTACATGTTACTGGACATCAAATAATTACTCCGATTATATAGAGACTACAGAGTCGAATTACAGATAATTGTAGGAAGCGACAAGATGGAAGGGGGATATTTTAAATTCATTATGTAATTTATTTATAATGAAATTTCAAAAAATGAATTGACGATTAGGGATAAATCAGAAAGAATAGGGAATGAATATTAATCCTAAAAAAGTTCTTAATCAATTTAATGATAAGTTAAAAATATTTGTTGAAGGATCAAAAATAGAAAATAAATTATTTATCATTTTCAATTTAAGTTTTTGAAATTTTTATTAAAAAATTTATTATTAATATTATTATTATTATTTAAATAAATATAATAATTTATAATATTGAAAATAATAAAAATTATAATAAATAAAATAAATGAAATAATTCAATTAATTGGCATTATTTGAGGAATAAAAGAATATTACTTAGTAATAATTTAAATTTGACATATTTATGTTATAAAATTTAACTAATTCTTTCATTAGAAGTAAATGCTAATTTACTATAAAATGGTTTAAGAGACCAGTACTTGCTTTCAGTCATCTAATGAAGAATAATTATTAATTCAATTAATAAAATTTTTAATTGAAATTCTTTCAATTAAAATAGGTATAAATCTATGATTAGCTCCGCAAATTTCTGAACATTGACCAAAAAAAATACCAGGTCGATTAATAAATAAGTTAGTTTGATTAAGACGACCAGGATTAGCGTCAATTTTTACTCCTAAAGATGGAACAGTTCATGAGTGAATAACATCAGCAGCAGTAACTATAACTCGAATTTGGTTATTTATGGGTAAAATAATACGATTATCTACATCTAATAAACGAAAATTGTTAATATTAGATTTATCATAGTTAATTATATAAGAGTCAAATTCTACATTATTAAAATCAGAATATTCATAACTTCAATATCATTGATGACCAATTGATTTTAAAGTAATTAAAGGTCTATTTAATTCATCTAAAAGATATAGTAAA
>JAODUI010000030.1:1816353-1846343 GCA_027563995.1 Papilio gigon | reverse complement strand
AGGGGTGACTAGGCCATAGTCAACCACGCTGGCCAAATGCGTGTTGGTTGACTTCACACATATCTTTGAATATCTTTGCCGATATATGCAGGTTGCATCACGATGTTTTCCTTCACCGTAAGAGCGTCGGATAACGTACATATGCAATTCGAAAAAGGAAAAACACATTGGCACATAGCGGGGATCGAACGTGGACAACATCGAGTACGGTCCGGTCCGGTCAAGCGATTAACAATCGCGCCACCGACGCTCTTCACTAAACTCTCAAGCTAAACACATCACAACTACACTATTAAAGTACTAAACAATATCTGTTATCTATTTTCGGTTGGAGTTTAAATGCGCTGGCTATATGCTTAATGTAGTATGACAAATCGTTTCTATGACAACATGCGTCTTGAAACGATTACTGAGCGGTTTAGCATATCATGACGAATTTTATGCTCTAAAATGCACAAAAAGTAGTAGAAAACTGGTTCGAAATAGAAAGCATTACTCGGTTAAACGAACCAATTCGTAGACTACAGAAGAATATAATATATTATAAATAATGATGAAAATTATGCGATTTTTATCTTTAATAACACGGTTGACTTGACCGTGAGGAATCTTCCCCAGTTTCCCTTCACTTTCAATCACAATTCTTATGGTCCAATTATAGATGTTAATAGGGTGACTATATGGATAGTTTAGAGAGGACGCGTACTACCACACTCAGAGTCAATATACTAATGGTGTATCTAAGTTTAGATTTAGTATATGAAATCTACACTAAGGAAAGACTAATCCTCTTTTAACACAGCAAAAGAATGTACATTGTTTGTTAGCGTGTCTCGTTGTCGGATCCAACTATAATCCAGATTAATACGGTGATGAAGCACTCAACATGTCGAGTTGAATAGCATTATATGCACCAACTATTGTTAGGACCAATATGAATTACCTATAGAGAAAAGAAACTGTTTAGTTGCCTTTGTTTGTGATTGTTCTTGCTGTTTCCTGCTAAGCCAATAAACAGATCAGTTTATGTATCACGTTAGTTAACTATTTACAATCTGAATACCTCTTAATCACACATTTTTCACAAACCGTATAAGGTATGCTATTTTTTTTTTGGATGCAGAAGGCAGAGGACCGCATACTGAAGGTATTGGGGAAGACCCATGTCCAGCAGATGGCAGGCAAATGATGATGAAGTTATTAATCCATTGATAGCTAAAACATAAATGTGTAAAGACATCCAGATGTCTTTTAGATTTCCAGATGCATTAATTATCTAATAATATCTATATATCTAATGATAATTAATGCACCTGGAAATCTAAAATACATCTGGATGTCTTTACACATTTATGTTTTAGCTATCAATGGATATAATATAAGCTACAAGTCCCTCAGTATCCCGTAATGAACAGACATCGTGGTATATTTAATTGAGTCAGTGTGACGTAACCCGTGCCAGGGTGTCGCGCGTGCTAAGAATACCCACACGTGCTCCCCTTCCAGGATAGCCTCGTCAGCTCGCCACACGCGGCACGTTATGTTTAATTTGACAGAATCGTGTTTGAAAATGAATTAATTAAGGTAATTTTTTGAGATAAAATAGACAACTGTTTAACTTATTACTAATATTATAAATTCGAAAATTTGTATGGATGGATTTTTGTTGGCATATATATCTAAAACGGCTTAATGGATCTGCATTAAAGTTACTACAGCATAGATTACTGGCTGGTATAGTTCATAGGTTAGTTACTAATTTTTTATTTATTTCCGCGCGGGCAAGTCTTGGGCAAATAAATTTCTTATTTCACTAGCCCATTAATAAATGTTTACGTAATAGGTAACCTGAATTACTTAAAGGTTAGTATAACTGGGCAGTGCCAAGTGCCAACCCGGACACGAGGGTGTGACATTAGACACAATGCGGGTCAACAGGCCGATTGTCCGTCAATCGCTCGCTACGCGCTGTGTGCGCGGCCCGTGCGGCCCGTGCTCGTTATATCAGTTAAAATGTCATGGGACGTCACCTTTATAATGGGTTTCCACTGCCGGTATACTTGTATGGACACTTATTTTTCACTACAATACAATACATGTGTCGTTTAAAAATTCAATCTCAATTTGATATTGTTACTAAGAAGATTACGTCATAGTATGGTAATAAATTAGAGTCACTGTCTCCGATAGCATAATAAGGCGAGACATTATCACAAAATACGGGGCATTCTCAGTCTTACATATCTTTGCATAATCTATACCGTTTGTTGAACAATCGCGTGGGAACTCGAACGAAAGAAGCGATGTAGAAAGTTGTAGCTTACCCTTTTCGATGTTCATATATAACTTTCATAATGTCTTAGAAAATTGTCGCCATGGGCACTTCTAGACGCCATAGGAGACGTTGGAAAGTTATTTACGACCGACTTATTTCAATTCACAACCAATACTATTATATCACGAAGGTATAACTTAGTTATGTAAACAAATTTATATAGATAAAGAATTAACTTTTTTGTCTACTTTAACAGGAAAGAATATATGTTTCAGTCAGCAAGAACAATACTTATTTTTGTGTTATTATTTTTTATTATTAGTTATATTTTTAATGTATGTTAAAAAGATAGATTAGACTTAAATGTATTTCCAATTAAAATTCGAAGCGTATACAAGATATCTAATTGTTAGAAAAACACAAAATTTATAATTAATAACACTTGTTGACGTGAATATATAAAACAATTTTAAAACTTCATTTAATGTATTGCTTAACGAAATATCATATAACTGATAATATTGAAACATCGGTATCATTATGAAATATGAATAATTCAGATGTCCGAAATTTGAATATTAAACCTATTCACAGCACTAAAAAAAAAATTAAAGCTGTTTCGTACCGTCCGAATGTATCAGTTATATAATTTAATCATAGAAAATAATCGATAGCAGATAACGCCGATATCGACTATCCTCTATGATTAAACCCATATCAAAGCTGTTATACAGGACAGGGGTTCGTGTACTGCAAACTACATACAACGAACGTTATCATTCAAATTAACTGTTAATTAAAAATAAATTTGTCATGATGGTTTTTTAATCTATGGTCTACAAATTAGGTGATGACCATAACCGCACAGAATACTGACGTTACCAAAATACGTCAGTATCTATTCTTTGCGGGTTAGGCAAAGATGTAACAAAATTTTATGTGAATTAACAATTATATTTCTGGTCAGGTTCGTAGGTTTTAGAGTTTTTGTATGATGATCGAGTCACGAAATGACACCGAAATTAAAAAAAAAAAACACAGCGATCATTCCGCTTGTGTCATGCGAACGGCATTCAATAGAACAGGTTCTTACTAATTGTGTTGTGTTGCCTTGAACGTTTTAATGATTCGCATCCTACACCTTGGCTCCGCTGTACTGTACAAATCATTACACGTCAATATTGCAGTTCTATTCTACAGATAATAAACTTCAATAAATTACAGATTAAATAAAACGGTACATTATAGAATATAGATGTAATTGACCGTAAAGAAAACGACAGTAATTTGATGTAAATAAAAAAAAAACAAATGAAAGAATGCAACAAGTGATTACTTAAGTTAGAAGTATATTTGCCGAAGCATTGAGCCCGGCAGTTAATTACATAAAGCATTACCTAGTTTTATGAAGGTAGAGTCATTTAGAATTGCAAATAACTGCGTCATCTTTTTGTCGTTCACGCAGAAAAGAGTTACCTACGGATTTTTAACCTTAAACACCATTTTTATAAATTCAACCATTACTAGCTTTACTCTTATCAAAATAATGTCCTTTCCCTTACTACTTTTCTATAGTATTTTTTTAATGGAATGAATTTCTCTAGAATATTTACAATCAATAGATTATAGACTCGCGGCGTGGAAATAATTATTTCATTTAAAATAATACAGCTGTCAACATGAAACACTGCAGATTAGTCGGGTATGCAGGACACGCAAGATTTGCGTCACGTCACATGAAACTGCGCAGTATTTTACCACACCATTGATAATAATCCACCAGTGGATAGCGAGTTAGTCATCGACACCGCACAAAGCAGATACAACGAAAAATACTGTTTCATAACATTAAAAAAGAAAAGTGTAAATGTAAAGAAAATCGTCGTTAAAAAAGCTCCCTCGAAAAGAAGTTTATTCCAATTTCAGGTATAAAGGATATTTATACCAAAAAACGTATTAAAAACAATAACTCGTACCTACAAATCGAATACCAAAAGCATAATTCATCAATAGTTTAAAAAAAATCTCTTAAAATATGTTCAACCGATTGCAGTTTTGTTCCAATCGTATCAACACACTTAACACGTGGCAGAATCTAAAACAGTAACAGTATAAATATAGTAGAATAAAACAAACATTTATTAAACGTAGAAACAGACATGGTCGCAGTTTTAAAAATGGTAACGTCGAAGTTTTTTATCTCCATGGCATAAGAGTGAGATAGCTTCGCCCGGTTTGGCAGTGGGAGAGTTCTAAAAGGAAGCGACCAATTGATTTATCGTCAATTCAAACATTAGCAAACGCGAGATTGAACAGATGGAGCGGGTTAAGAGAAGGTTAAACGAACTCGGAATAGTCTCTTTTCTATTACTTGTATGGACTTTGAAATCACCTGTTGTTATAATGTGCGTTTAAATTTTTTTCTACAGTTTGTCCTAAATAAAATACTGATTTTTAAATGAGAAAGGAATTGTGACGTTGTTTGGACAAATGCTTATACTAAAGCTGTTATCGTTCTAATGTGTTCTACATGTTCTAATGGTAAATAAGCGGTTAACCTTATAAAAGTTGCTTTCAAATGAGTTATTACCTAGAAAGATATAACAAATAACGATTATGTTGTAACTAAATAAAAAAACTATGCTTGCCTACATCTGGTGTCGGCACCAAATAGTTATGAGCCCATTGAGGACCTTTCATCAGAGTGGGTGGGTCTGGACTCTCAGTACACTCTCACTGTGTGACGTGATGTGATCGCGAAATAACACCAGGTCTATTAACAACAGACACTTCACATTTCGAACAAGAAGTTAGTAACATATTTGATTACTTAAGACACTGTGATATAATGCTTTTAAAATAAAAAAAAATAATAAGTTACCAATTAGTCAATCAAGATTTTTGTACCAGGAAAACATTATTGAATAACACAATTCTTATACAGTTCTCTTATCGCAGCATTTCGTAAGGTAAAAGCTGTTCAGTTCGCAAAGGACGTTATGATATAGGGACGCATTGCCAAAACGTTTTATACGGCCCATCAAAACTTTAATGCCCTGTGTAAACATTTTTATGATCGTTTTATTCTATTCAACACACTTCTTATTAAGCAATACAGTCACGACAAAAAGTTCAATATTAACAATGTAATTTATGAAAAAACGTTTTAAATTTGGAACATACATTTTTTTTTGGTTTACTACAATACAGAATAAGCAGCGATACAATTGTAGACGTAATTCCCATTTCACCCCAATGAACAGATTTTAGTAGCTTAGACAACATTGAAGCCGATTAATTTTAATGCGAAACCCTTCATTTTCCTTATGGTGAAGGAGACGACGCATACAAAGAGTAAATTGTATCAGATATTGGAATTAATGCAGAAGTTATTACAGACGGAACAATCAACGGAGAACGTGTGTTAGTCTATACTGATAACAAAAACTAAACATACTACACTCACCATTTCTTTCTTGAGATAAGTGAGCTGCGAGTCAAGGTCCTGTGGGGGTGGATCTTCGCTGTGCGTGGGTGACTCACACATGTCCGGATCGGCGTCCGCGAATCCACTCAGACTTTTCGGCAGCGGCGGCAGACCAGCAAGCGACATCGTGCTAATCGCGCGGAACTGCTTACGGAGCCTGACAACATACGATTAATAATAAATAAAATGTTCATATCACCACAAATTGACGTGTGTGAGCGAAAACCTAGCCTTCTACCAGTATAACCAACCAGAGTACTTAGAGAAAGAATACAAACCTAATAAAACAACACTATTTAATATCGTACAGGCTACAAGTAAGGCAAGACGATAAATTTATTAACAATAACATAGTTAGCAACTTAATCGTGATAGAGATGTTTGAAATGTATACGTCAGTGTACTTACAATATAAATGGATTATTTTCTGTTTTGACTACCCTATTTGACTTTATTATTGCTGTCACGGATGTAATATGCAAAACGAAACTTTTAAGCTATAATTGCCATATTTTCGTAGTTTAAAATACACCAACAAGTAACCTTTATTACTAATATTTACTAGTTTAGTAATTGTTCTCTCTCTGATTGTCGCAATCTCCATCGATCAGAATGACAACGTAATTCTAATTATATTGTGACGATAATCTGTATAGAGATATCGTACAATAGGTTTGTCATACAAGACATAGAATAAATCACCTTTTATAATGCATTTGCTTCTTTATTTAAAGAACACCTTTGTTTTAAAGCCATTAAACATATCAATGTAATTTAGATAATAGTCTATTGGTCGTAGATAAAGTTAAATATTTTAGTTTGGTAAAATAAAAGTTTTAAATGAAATATCCACATTACCGTAAATTTTCAAGGCCTTCAAAGATTAATCAATACATCGTGTAGCAACAATTCAAGTTCTATTTTATAAGGAAAACATAGATAAGTAAAGCATATTTTAAAGTGCCTACGGAGAAGTATGGTAAAGCGATGGTTTATCAGAAACGATTGTTGTCAAATTATCTAACGTTAATTAAAAACAAAGTCTATCATTCATCAGAACGTTTATTGTATAAACCTTTTTACTTTGTCCTAGAAACATTATAGCTGTGTAATAATTCGAGGCGTAAGCGAACCAGTACATTGTTAGCACGTTTCTATCAGGTGACCTTTCAACACATAACCAACGCCTTAGGCGAAACAACCAGCATTATATTGAAAGAATTTGCGTGAACATAATGACCGAGTCGTCTAACATATTGTTAGTTTAATGTATTTTCAGTTCATAAAACAACTGATATTTTACCTGGATTTGAGATCGTCATCCGCAATATAAGAATAGGCCTGTTCATACATATCGTCCGTTTGTTCACTGGTCACCGAACACACGGCATAGTTGGGCTCGGAGTCAGATTCGCACGCCTCGCCGGGGTCCACCTCCAGGCACTCGGGCACGTTGGACTGAGACCGCATCGTCTGCAGCTCATATATCAACATCTCATGGTTGTTCATGTCCTTTGTGATCTCAGGTGATTGGTTCCCGTTACAAAGATTAGCCGAATCTTTACCCTTGTCTATCACTGTATTCGCTTCGTCCGTGTTATTGTTTCTGCTTGCCAGTATTTCCGATATAAGCATCTCTGTAACACGCGACGTTTTACGGTCGAGTGAATTGTTATTTTTATTCGGATCCTCGAACGATGAATTATTAGAAGCATGTTGACTATCAAACGAATTATTTTGTCTCGACGGGCTATTTCTTAATCGGTCGTCGAATTCTTGAACTTCATCGACAGTGGCGTACGGCGCTTCCGGAACTATATTCGACTCGGCTTTAGCGTCTATTGGTAAGGAATACGGACTAACTTCTGTCAATTCCTTCTTTTGTTTATTGGAGTTTGGTGCAGCTTTATTTACAGGTAACGGTTTCATTGGTTTTAACTTAGGTTTAGGCGACAGTGGCGGTGGAGGTGCTTTCCTCAAAGGCAACGTTTTCTCTGCAAAACTAGAAGACTTTGAAACTTTGCATTTGGGATCTTGATCCAACTTGTTGGAAGTTGAGAGAGACCGCACCAAAATCTGTCTGCAAGTTTTCACTGCTTTAGAATTCAACGATTCATTTGATCTCTTCACGGAAGTTGGTCCCTGAATACAATTGCTATCACTGGAACTTCGTCTGGAATTCTGACCGCTAGATTTTTTTTCATCCGAAGATGAGCTGCGATCACTGATAACATCTCTGATGAAGGACTTGACTCGTGCGAGACCATTTTGCTTCGGCGAAACGATTTGTTGGCTCGTTGCATAGGTTCTGTCCAATGTTTTGGCTTTTTTAACATTGTTTAGGTCTTGTTTGGATGACGCTCGGGATTTGGAAAGGCTAGATTTAGACTCCGTAACGGCCTTTCTTGTCTTAGCCAGAGCTTCGGCCACCAAGCTCTGGCTGGGCCGGGGCGGGACGGGAGGTGGCCCTTTGATTTTGTTAGTCTTCATGGGCTGCGCGTTGGTCTGTACCATAAGCATGCTTAAACGAGGCTTCACTCGTACAATACTATAACACGAGCACTATAGTATAATGAGCGCGAGCACGGCACTACGCGTCTGTCACGGCACTAGCGAGCGCTGGCGTGAGGCGCGTCCGTTCCGACCGCGGCGCGCGACTGACTGATTCGAAACCGACTAAAGAAAACGTCCGCGACGCCGTAGCAACTCATTGAGCCTTATTGAACCGTATTCCGTCTACATAGAATTCATTATCGAATACAACAAAGGTTAATGCCTTGCAATTTTTAGTAAACAGTTTACATAGTTGGCAGCACAGGGATACAATGACTTGACCCACACTTAAATTATTGTAAAAGTGATTGTTTACTATGAGAACGGACGCAATACCGGCGTCCGCCGCGCCGCCGGGTGGCGGTGGCGCACGCCATGTTGCATGGTGGTCTATTGTCTGTGCGTACTCATAAAAGCACTTACTTAGTAGTTCTTTGTTTCCAACCATTGGAACGTTGGCGCTTGCGTTAAAACAATGCCAATAAAATGGCAATAAAGATAAAAAAAAGTAAATGATGTAGATCAGTAGTTAGATGAGCGAGTTGAAAGTTCATCTAATTTTTTTTTCACAATAAGGTTAAAAAAAAAAACTATGTATGGCCTGTTCTGTTTTTGTTGTTTCTGGTCATTAAATATATGAATTGAAAAGCAAATTTAAATATGCACCAGCCTAACAACTAGTATGGATTCTAAAAGGTATTTTGTAAAACAAATCCAGTTTAGTTAAATGTGTTAATAAGAGGATTGAGGCAACTGGGCTGAGAGCACTTCATAGTTATGACTTAAAAGGCTTAAGACAGTGCAATGGACAGTCCTACATTCAACATAGTATTACCAATCTTGTTATCTATAGAAAAAGAACCCACACTCACTCCAGCATAAATGCTGAAAGAACTAATGCAGCTCAAATTAATGGTTACACTTTTTAAGTAACGAAACAGTAAAGAAATTTATCTCAATTAACTGCATACTGTGGAAGGCTTAGGTCTGGTACTGAGCGGAGAAAGGCTAATGATGATAATGATAAAGCCTACTAAAACTACAAGAGTGTGAAAAGCGACATAATAAATTAAATAAAAACTAAGCAACTTTCAAAAGAGTGATTTAAAGTGGGAATAGTTTGCTTCAGTATAGAGAGTCAGGGCTGTCAGAGGTTGTCAAATGTTTAACAGCTCAGTACAGCATAAGAGTTGCAGTGTAGACCACAATTTTAGGTAGACTGGGGTGTATATGAATGTAGGGTCACTGCACAATGACCAGATGACCTTCAATATAGATATAATTGGTAGGAAGCAAACTAATCAGACTAAATTGTTTAATTGTGAATTTTTATAAAATTATTTTGAGAGAATAACCTACTTCCAGCAATGAGGTCTATTTATACATTTAATTAGATAGAAACAGTGGATATGTAATCAGAATTCCAATGTTTATAATCAAAGTCATGGTTGTTATAAAATGTATAGTAGAAGAATATACTTGGAACCATTAATGATTACAAACATGTGAGAAGGTTACAGATTATTACAGTCTACAGACTAATTTATAACATTTCTCTGTTCCCACATTAGAGATCTGTTAACAAACGAATGTAACTTGTTATTAGAAAATTTTATGACATAAATTTTGCACCATATTCAATATAAGTAAATTTTAAATATTTGTAAAGATTTATTAATGTTAAACTAAGAACTAATATCTGATGTGGCTCACAGACTGCAGATTTGTGTGTTTAGCATTCTTCCAAAAGTGGTAAATGGATAAAATATAAAATGGATAAATGCATTTAGAATAAAAATAAGCCTTACCAATTTTTTACTTGTTATTGAATTTCCAATCCTGTCGACACATAGGACACTGTTGTTGAGGTTGTGAGTGTAACCACTTTACAATGCAATGTATATGGAAGCAATGAGAGCAAGCGCCCCAAACAAGAGGGCAGTCGTCCCCGGGAAGCTTACAATCAGGACAACAGCTGTCGAAGGGCATACGACAGATGCCGCAGTTGTCGTCGTTAGCTATCCAACGCCACGTAGCAACACCAGTCCAACCTTAAAATTAAATTGCATAACAATAAAATTCGATAAAAAATACCGAAATACGACAAAAAGAATTAACTTACTTTTAACTGTGACTTTCATGGCGTACTACATACATGGTTCAAAAACCAACCAAGGTATGAAGTATTGAATATAAAATAATGTAATTTTAAGATTTTATTGCTGTTTCTGTTAAATAAACAACAAATCAATAGAAATTTGAAATTTATTGCAGAAAACTTGTCCTATTTATTTTGATCGATTTGACATTTGACAAGAGTCGTTATTCGTTAATCTTCGTTATGAACCAAAGATAAAATATCAAAGCACATATTGATCGCACCATGAAGAACAAAGTTAAAAACATCAAGAACTCCATGAAATTCTAGAAATCGCTGAAGGTAAATATGAGGTTTTAGTTTATTTTATTTAAATAGTAATGACGACATCACACTTAGAAACGAATCCATTTCATATTTTCATCACAGTATAAAATGTCTCTATGTCAGAAATTGTAATTTTAACGTAAAATCCGTAGTTACAGTAAACCTTTAGTGAAATATTTATTAATTTCCCCTATCCAAAATTAATCACATTTTTCTTCACAGTACCTAAAGAATCTAAATATTACTTATTACATTTTCGAACCAAAAGTAAATGTCAAAGAACTAAACTAACAGACGTCAGGCTGATGTCACTTAATGAGCTTGAAATCTTGTTGAAATAAGCAAACTAAATTTTGTGGGTTGATGTGTTGGAAGTTTTTTTGATTTTACACTTGATTTTCTATAAAGTAATTCAGGAGAGTGAAAATGACAACATTCGACTCAAAGTATGATGTAAGTAAAAGAACGAATAGTTGGTATGATTCCTCTTTATTGGGTCTTTTGTATTCCAATTCTACGTATTTCGAAACCATATTTTTGAAAGAACTATCGTATACATTTATTTTCAAAAATCTTTAGGATCCCGTAGTGATTTTCTATTGATTTAAATCATCAACATATTTTTTTTCATTAGTCAAAATTTTTAAATTGATTCACATTATTTGTAATGTTATCTTGTAGACTGTTAGTAATATCAAAACATGGAAATGTGAAATTAACTGGATAAGATAAACGTGAATTGTATCTAATGATTTATACAGTTACAATTACAAAATTGTTCAATAATTTTATTCTAAACATAATACAGATGTTTCCCGCTGGAGATGTGGGTGTGGTGGAAGGGGAAATGAATATTCCGTCCCAAGGAGGTCCTTCCGGGGAAAGCATGGAATTTAATACCCTCGATGAACCCATCAAAGAAACTTTTGTAAGTTTGTTATTATTTAATACTAAAAAATCTGACGTTAAAAAAAGAAAACTCTGGTACTGAAAAAAAAGAAAATACTGAGAGTGGTACATTGTTTTAGTAAATATATATTTTATTGACATTAGCCATTAAGACACATTCATATTACAGTACGTTATATCTTGTTTACTGTTCTTTGTCACTCATCCATTTTTCAATTGTTTTTTTCCAGATGCGAGATTTACGAGCTGTTGGAAATAAATTCTTCCATGTGTTAATACCGAAAGAAAAGACCAGCTTACTAAAGGAATGTAAGTTTATTATTTGTGGTATTCTAATTATAGCTTATTATTTGTGGTATTCTAAACTGTAGGTAATATTTATTCAGATGGCAAAAAGTAGTAAAACGGACCTAGATGTTTTTTGCTATTTTTATTGACAATTTTATTAAATAATCTTACATTTTATGGGCATATCAATGTTTGTATATTGTTTATATACACCAACATGTTACTACATTGCCCAAGTTAAAACTAGGCCTCTGACACAAAAAAGCTTCATCATAGCTTATGAAATGTCACTATTTTCAGGGGACCTATGGGGACCATTGCTGCTGTGCACGTTGATGGCAACAATCCTGCAAGGATCTACAGAGCGAGCTGACAACTCAAATGACGGTGGACCTGAGTTTGCTGAAGTGTTTGTGCTGGTCTGGATTGGTGCGGCTGTAGTTACAGCCAACTCTAAGCTTTTAGGCGGCAATATGTAAGTATCTTCAAACTTACCGTCATTATTCTGTTGTAAAAACTTTACTTTAATAACAATATCAAAATGCCAATAGCCATAGCCATTTAACTGTTGTGAACTATATCATATTACAAGGTTTTTATCCTTACCTGGAATGGCTAAGAGAAATATTAGTAAATTAACAAAATCTACCAATATTTTATTAAAAAAAAAAATTATGGTTCTTAAATGGCATTCATACGGTTTCTTTGTTATTAGATGGCATACTACTATTATATTATAATTAATTAATTGACACATTCATTGCCACCAACTGACACTTTCTATAAATATGTTCATTGGTATCAGCTATAAATGAATAAATTATTTGCAGATCGTTTTTCCAATCGGTGTGCGTGTTAGGCTACTGCCTGTTCCCGATCGCGTTGTCGTTGATCATCTGCCGCATCCTACTCTTCATGACGCAGAACTCCTTCCTCTTCTTCTTGAGGCTTGTTATTTCAATGGTTGGCTTCATTTGGGCAACATTTGGTAAGTACATATTTAAACAAGTAAACATATGTTTGGTAAAAATTATGTAGAGTTTTGTAATATGAATTTTGTACATACATTAGCGGGGTGTTTGAGAACTATGTCAGTAGGCAGACAGAGGCTGATGATGTTGATGACGAGAATTATTTATTGCAGCTGCGACAAAGTTCCTGGGCGACAGTCAGCCTGAAGGCAAGAAGGCTTTAGCGGTGTACCCTATATGCTTGTTCTACTTTATATTATCGTGGCTGGTCGTTTCTCACAGTAACGTTTGAGCACCCTTAGTACTTACTGAATATATTTGTATTTATTATTGTGATATGGACATTTTTTAGAATAATTTGTGAATAAATGTGTTTTCATTTTAATATTAAGGAATTTAATGTATTTATTCGGTAATGACCACAAACTTTGGTATTTCGTTTATTAAAGCCACGTTCCACGTGACAAGCACAAGTTGAAATCACAAAAGTCAAACTACGATCTTCTCCAACACCACTGTATACATTCGTGATTTCTAAATGACATTCCATTTACGAGTTATTACTCCGAAATTACTTACCACAATACTTTTGTACATAATGTTAATTAAAATACTATTTACTGTCTGTAGTATTTTATTGAATACCTTACAAAAACATATATGTGTCTAAAAATACATAGCTTATGGAAATTCGAGAGATTCAGTACATTTTGGGACCAGATGCAAGTGACAGCGGCTGATTGGTGAACTGGAACCATAGATAATGTCTACAAGGGACGTTTTCACAGACTATTAATAGTTTAATAGTGAATACAAATCAAGTTACTACAAATAGGAGAAATTACTTTGGAATTTCAACATTTTTTTTTTAATATTTCAATTGTTTAATATAGTGAGAACTAACTCATTATTTTTACTCTGTACAGAATTCTAACATAAATTAAAAAGATCACCTACATATCACATAAATAAAACTATAATCCTAATAACATGTATTGTTAAGAACAAAATAACCTCGAAAAAAAAAACAATATTAAATGAGTATATTACAAATCTCAAAAATAACAGCGACTTAATGTAATATTAAATACTAACAATCAGACGGGAATGCATTTTTTTTTTAATTCTAGAAAAAAAATATTGTGAAAGCTGGCTGTCTAAGATGACCAGTATTATTTTTGACATTTGAGATATTTTTGCCATGTTGGTGTCATACTAGGTACAATAATTATTAATAATAGTGTAGAAGGTATGTATAATAGACCCTTTGAAATATTGATAATAATTTGACGTGACTAAATTATAACTTCTCACTCTCAACATGGTGACTGACAATCATATCCTTGGGATCAGTTTGTTCTTTAACTGCCAATTGGTGTTAAATATACTCGACTTAATTGACGACATATCTGGTTAAATCGTAAGCTTTTGTAAACCTGACCTTTAAGGTCTGCATAAAACCATGCAATGAAATACATTTATAAAATCGTTTCACGCAAACTCTACATTATTTCTCAGATAGTAGAAGTCTAGTGATAAAATTGAAGTGTGCGTGGGCATTGCTTTTAAAATCTAAAACATCTTTGGTAGGCCGTAGCTATTGTGCTACGAAATAAATTAATTAATTGTAATTTATCTTAGTTTCGATTGAAACATTAACATTTTTAAAAGATTGATTACATTTGTTGGGTTATTTTAACATCTTTATATTAATTAATAGTTTTGCTACGACCCGACTTCCAAACAAAATGTGATAATAATCTGCTTAAAAATAAACATTTTCAGTCAATACCAGTCTAAATCTATACACCGAAAGCAAACATTCAATGTTTGACAGGAACGAAATTGGCGCCAGCTCGCGTGGGCATAGACAAACGTTTTTTTTTTGTGCACGCTCATTCAGCCGGGGAGTCTAACTGGACTCTGAGCCACTGGATGATTTGTCAGGGGTTCTCGGCGGGGAGGGCTTGGGAGAGGTTTTGGCCGGGGGTTGGTAAGACATGTGCATCTGTATCGTGTCGCGGGCTTTCCTCGCGCTCTTGTATGTGAGGGAGTTGGCGCGCGGCTTGCGGCGCGAGAAGTGCCGCTCGACCCATTTAAGCATGGCCAGGACAGAATCGGTGGACGACAGTCGGCGCTCCGCGGAGGTCTTCGTTATGTGCGATGATGCAATACGGAACGTTGCTGCCATACCTTTCAGCGCCTGGAAATTAAAACAATAAACGATTTTTTACCATATATCCGATAATTTTAATTGGTGCTTTTCGAAACTGACAATGTATTACAAAGAAAGCCTACCAGCATAGCATCTTCATCAGTGACGTCATCACCGGCGTAGATAATCCTGATCCTCTCGCTCCAGTCCAACCCGAAGGCCGTTCTCAGAATGTAGATGGACGCGCGTCCTGTAAACAATTATAGTCTCTTCAATGAAGGTAAATTATACTGCTTGAACGATGACATAACATTAAAAAGTGACGAAGTTCTCAATCATCGCCTAGTGATTGCTCACAGAGGCGCACGTACCCTTGTTCCACTGCACGGGCGGGCGGGCCTCCAGCGCGCAGTGCGCGGGCGCGGGCGTGAACCCGGCCGCGGTGATGAGGCGGCGTGCCTGCTCGGCCAGCGCGGCACGCTTCGCCGCCGGCGTCTCGCGGAAGTGGAACGTCAGCAGCGCCCCCTTGTTTTCCACCCACGCCCCGTCCTTGCACACCTGATAACAATTTGTAACAAGGTTACGGGAGTGCACTGGATGCGGGCGAAACAGGACCCTACATTGTGGCAATCAGGCCTACATTCAGCTGTGGACTACATTAGGCTCATGATGATAATGATAAAAATGCAAATATTTTTAAATCGAACATTCTCGTTTTAGAAGATAGCATGCAAGCAAACGTTCAATATGGTCACCTGTTCTTGCAGCGACTTGAGCAGTTCCACGACTTTGTCCTGCAGCTCCATCGGCATGGGGTGTACAAACTTGCTGCCGTCAGGATGCAAGATCTCCAGGCCGTGGTTACCGGCGTACGTTATACCTTCAATTCCAACCTGTAATAAACACAATTACTATTAATTTACCAAGTTTATCATAAACTAGTAAAACCAGGCCGTCTTGAGTCTCAACTAATAAAAAAAAAACTATTGCATGATTGACAACAGTTCAATCTACTTTAAGAATTGAATTTTTTTTATCTACAAGTCATATTAAATACCTACATTTTACAATTACGAGAGCACGCGTCGTCATTGGCACCAATAGTTATAATAAATCTTACTCGGTCACCATATCAGCTGATAAACCTTAAACTTGTATAACTCAATACAAGCATAAAAAAAAAGTATTTTAAAGATATTTGTGTAGTAAACCATAGCCGAAAAGAGAATAAACATTATAGCACAGTATTCATCTGCCCTGGACTTATTTGTTGACTGGCCGTCTATTGTTCAATTATTACAATGATAAATATGGTCATATCCTACATTACTGTATTTATGTATCCAGTACCTCTACCTAATCTCTGGGTTACTAATAGTCGTGACTTTACCAGTACGATCAGTACACACCGTGAATTAAAAAAAAAAACTTAGTCTATGGGCTATTCCAAATGTCATATGTTCAGCTGTTCTAGACTGACGTAATAAAAACGTCCATATAAATATTCGCGTTTATATTAGTAAGATTGCGCGTCATTACAACACCGTCAAAAAAAAGACCTTTCTTTTTGATGTGGGTCGTAACCCACCCTTGTGCAAACAAGTCAATATTTTTGTTTGAGAACCCGCTATCTCCGGTCAGAGTGCGAGGCGATAGTGCCTTGTTATTGCGAACCTACGTACTACGAGAAATAACTTTGTTTTGTTGATTTAACGAAGAAAAATAATTTTGTGACGTACATTTTTATTATTAGGATTGTCAATGTTAATTACATTAATAATGTAAACAATATCAACGTACTACGCAAAATCTGAGACGAGACAGTACGTGTTATTATGCAGACGTATTCGCCGATAAAATGTTGTATTGCGCCCTTTGCCGTCCTTCTTCAAAGCGACCTTCATAAGACTCGTTAGTAACTGAACTGAACGGAAAATTAAATGATCTCTCGGCCGGCCGTGATAACACGGCCGAGTCAACACTAAGATAAGCCGCTCTTTACGTCAGTCCATTGATACGTTCATATCTTAATGCTCTTGATTACGTGTTTATAACGATTGCAATCTTTTGTTTTTATATTTAATCATTTGACCCCATAATGTACGATTTAGATAGTGCTTAATATAATAATAGACGGCCGCCATTTTGTTAGAGGCTTGTGTTATGTAGGCCACACACGTTAGACTCTGTATTGCCGAGTTTATAGTACATGTAACAGCATAGTCTTGTGACACTCACACTCACCGAGGCAATGTACGTACCATGTCCTTGACGTTGTTGACATTGCGTCCAGAGATGATGGCGATGTAGACGTCGGACATGTTGGAGAGGCGCTGCAGCGTGTGCTTGGTCTCCAGCGGGAGCGTTGCGAGGTCGGGGTGCGGCGCGATGGGGGCCAGCGTGCCGTCATAGTCCAGCAGCAGCGCCAGCTTCTGCGTATACCCGATGTATCTGACAAGTACACAAATACGCCGTTCAATGGTCTTGCTGCAAGAGTTGTTAAATAGTTACATGGTTAAAGAATAGCGTAAATAACTATCAAAGGAGTATCCAAACTCTATGGTGTGAACATCTGGCCAGTTGCACCTAAACAATCTGAAAGTGAGAAGAAAAGAAAACACCTGTAAGAAGAGCTAGCTTATATGTTCATACATATAGTGCGACTCACTTGGAGAGGTACTCATCGAAATCGTCGATGGTGACGGGCTGCATGGAAGTGGCGCCGATGTCGTCCGCCTCCTCCTCCAGCGAGTCCATGGCCTTCAGGAAGCTCTTCATCCAGGAGTCTACGTCGTTCAGCTGCTCGCGCCGCCGCAGATGGTTCATGCGCACTATCCGCTCGTCCTCTGGCATTATCAGCGCTCTGGAAAATAACGTTCAACTGATTACTATCCACCCACTCTCTTTATACTGGTGTCGTGAGTCAGCGACCTTTGTAACTTTATTTCAGACCTGTGTATGACTTCCGCGGCGTCGTCCAGCTCATAGGGGTTGCAGATGAGCGCCTCGTGCATCATCTCGCCAGCGCCTGCGAACGGCGACACGATGAGCACGCCAGGCGGCTTGTTTATCTGGCAGGCCACGAACTCCTTCGCAACCAAGTTCATGCCGTCACGCAGCGGCGTAACTAGCGCCACCGCCGCGTCGCGGTAGAACGCGGCCAACTCATCCTGACCCACGCAGCCATAGATATACCTGCAGGTGTTAAATTGCGTTAGTCGTAAATCTGTCAGTAAATCGTGTCTTTAGAGTATCTGAAATGAATAGGATTCGTGTGGCTTACCTGATCGGAGACCAATTGGGAGTAGTGAATCTTCCATTAATCCTGCCGACTAACTGATCCATTTCCTCTTTGAGATCCTGGTACTCCTTAACATCAGTTCTCGACGGCACCGAGATTTGGAGTAAGACGACCTTCTCGATGTGTTCCGGATGTTTCTCCAGCAGCCGTTCAAATGCTTTCAGCCGATGAACTAAGCCCTTGGTGTAATCCAGTCTGTCGACTCCGAGGATGACTTTCTGACTGGTCGATAGCACCGGCTTGGCGTTCTGGGCCAGTTGGACGAATCTGTCGAAGGGCACGCCGATCGGCAGCGGCCGCACGCAGATCGTGCGGCCGCCGAGCTCCACCAGCAGGTTCTTTCTGTCCACACGACAACCCAAGTTTCGTTGGCAACAGTCAATGAAGTTTAAGCAGTAGTCGGTTATGTGAAAACCGACCATGTCGCATCCTGTATGGATTAGATAAAAATATAGCGGGTTCACAATGTCAATGTAAACTTTATGTTATCAACGCGATGACCTTTACAACTGTAAGAGTATTTTAGTGTACCTAGTATGCCTTGCAACACCTCGTCGGACCAGGGGAACAGGCGGAAGATGTCCCACGGCGGGAATGGAATGTGCAGGAAGAAGGCCAGCTTGCATTTTATTTCGTCTTCTTCCACACGCTGAAAATAGACATAAAACATTAAGTTAAGATTCAAAATAAACCAAACACCACACTCGTACTGATAGGTGGCCGGAAATTACAGATATTCTTTCGTTGGCTCTAGCAAACCATAAATGCACATTTTATTCATTGATACATATATATTCTTTTAGAGTTATTCCAATATTACCTTTATCGTTAGCAATTCCTTAATTGGTCCTCTGGAGGCAGGATAAAAAATCGAATGTGTATCAAAGTGTACCAACCTGCCTGATCCAGTTAGCGGCAAGCATGAGATGGTAGTCGTGCACCCAGACGATAGGGGGCGAGCAGGGCTTGTCTTTGCTCTCCTGTTGCAGCAGATGCAGCGCATGCACGGTCTTGTCTGCGAACTCCTCATTGATCTTTATGTACGCCTTCCAGTTGTCGCCA
The DNA here is from genome assembly GCA_027563995.1 of Papilio gigon. Classification (NCBI taxonomy): domain Eukaryota; kingdom Metazoa; phylum Arthropoda; class Insecta; order Lepidoptera; family Papilionidae; genus Papilio; species Papilio gigon. Next base: position 1,826,917 of record JAODUI010000030.1, on the reverse strand, counting down.
ATAAACGTCGCGCGATCTGGCATCGAGTGGAACAGCGGCCAGAATGTGCCATTGCAGCATCCGTTGTAATAACTGTCGAAGAGTTTCGGTTCCGCATGGATGGCCACGATCTGTGGAGTCAGGGAAATTGGTTTTAATTAATGAACAGTTCCCTGTTATTAATATTGTAGTTCAATTCACGACTAATCTGTAGTTAAGTTCTATTGGATTTGATTTTTAGTTTTAAAAGACTGTTTTTTAACGATGTCAAGTCAACTGTGTATAATAGAATCAATTAAAAGACGTTTACCGTACTGTAGTTAATTCCATTCTATCTATACAAACGTTCGCAAATGTTTAATTTGAATTTAAACGTTATCTGATACCGGCAGCGATCTAGCATTTTCCTTGATGCGCTTAGAACACGCGAGTTGTTTGTAAACATAAGGAAAAACAAATAAATACATATGGAAAAGTTTACAATTGATTACGTCAATGATATAACTAAGTACAGTATTACCTTTATTAATAGACTAATTTTAAACATTAAAATCAAACTTAGTCTTAATATCAGATATAACAATACTTTGAGCGTCTAGAAGATAAGCATGATCGCCAGCTTTCATATGTCTCCTCGGAGGGTCTCGAGCCCTACCCTACTCAAGAGGACTAGGCCTGAATCAATTACGCTGGCTCGCATTTACACTGCGATGTATTGCGGTTGCGTCACAATATTTTTCTTAATCAGACAGGCATACTCTAAACTTGAAAATACATAATTCAAATTTTATATTCTTTTACGTGATTATTATTAGTATTTAACTATTTACTATTGGTCACTAAATCTTATTTAATCAGAAGTTTTCTTTCATGCTATCAAACATTAACCGGAGAAATACAAATAAACATCAATATCCTGTGAAAGTCGATATTTCCCAGGTGACAACAGAACAATACCGTCGCTGTGAACGAGGACGGACGTTGCGATCGATCAGTTCTGAACGCGAGCGGGACAAATGCGCCGTGCACTAGAATATCCTGCACTTACATCTCAGCTTCACCTTCATTTCAATTTGCTATATGAGGATAATTTTGAAATACGAGTTTTTTAAAGCCCTTTATTAACTAACAATATTTTTTTAATACAATTCGTCATTACTTAATTAAAAAACAGAGAAATTTAATTAATTATTATTTAAATAATATTAAAGCATTTTTTTTTTCAATAGTCAAGATGTTTTTCGATTTAGGCTTCCCCTAATCCACTAAAGAAATGGTATGATACTTCAAGCATAATGCTAACTACAGTTATAGAACTGTCGCACTTATAGTCATTTATTAGTCAGATAAACATTCCCTTAGTAGATATTACACAAGGTAAATATATATAAGGTCACATGGACCAATTAACGAAACGACATCGAATTCCTTAGTCGATTTTATTGACCCATATTATTTATTTAATATAAAATATTCCATTCATGTCTACAGCTCGTTTAGTTACCATGTTATAAGTTTAAACACCTACATATCTTGTATGTACAATGGCGTCAACGGCGCTGGACGCTACGGCGCAGTATGCAGTTTAGTTAATCTATTCCATCGTACTCAGGTACCCTTGAAGCTGCGTTGTTTGCGCCCAACACTCGTTTAATAAAACGTCCGGCGCATTCGTTTGACACGCGACGGCATGACGTAAGAACAACAGACTTTTAAACATACGCATTGGTGTAAATAAACTTCGATACTATGATAATAATTTGTTTTTTTGATATAACATACTGTACATAGTTTATCAAACGTCACTGAGGAATACATATACAGTGTTATGTCAAAATCAGTACATTTTCTACTGCTGTTTGTAGACCGGATAGATATTTCTATACTTGAAACATTGTAAATGGAACTTAAAATTACAATTGACAATACTCGTATTATCGATTGCAAATTCTAAATGATAGGTAGATTTATATCGGAACTTTATACTTAATGAGTTAATGGGGTGATTTTATGGTTTGTATAAACGTTTGACCATAAACCAAGTCAAGTGGCGTAATGCAAACGTGATATGCATTATCAGGTGTTACATTGATGCACTCTGCATAATCCTATGCAATACGGATGTTATCGTATGAATTGTTAATTTACTTGGTTACGTACTTTATATTCATCGCAAATATTAACTTACAAATTATAAAAAAGTTATAAAACAAACTTTCGCTGGATTTTTCTAGATTCACACGTCATAGTTAAGCATTTAATCAACGTAACAAAACCATGTATCTTTTGCTTTAAATAAACAAAAGAAGTTTAGTGTTAAACATATATTTTAAATAGGTATCCGTGCTAAGAGAAGTAAATACGATAAAAAATAAATTAAATTAATATTATACATTAAAATTGAAACGTAAAATGGAGGAATTTTAATAGCGTTTTAATTAATAAGTTAACGATTTAGAAATAAGTGTCTATTTATATGTTATCTATATGATATAATAGCAGTTAAGTTATTAGTATTGATTTTCCTTTTACGTAAAAATGTAAACCTCAACTGTTACCGCCATTTTTACTTTTTTAATGTCGGATTTTTTTAGTGTTTCCCGTTGAGCCGATTCAATTGCCAGAACCAATCGGCCTGATGGGAAAAAATAACAGACTATTTTTTCTAAAGTGGGGTTTACAATTTTTGTCACTATCACTCAAAGATTATGATTATTGGATACTCAGGGTTCACAGTTCACTTTTTAGCAATACGAACTATGGTCCAACAATGGTGTCTGTGGCAAGTATGTATTGTAAACAGTACCTTACTGGACAGCAGTCCCGCGGTGGGCGTCTTATCATTAGGGTCGGACTCGGGTATCTTCTCGTTGGGATTGTCGAGGTGGATGCCGGGCCAGCCCACCCATATACCCTTCCCGCGGATGACCACCGGCGCCACGGCGGTCACAAGGCCGCCGGCGCTGTAAACATATGATGAAGTATTTTTAAATAAATATTGTGTACAAATAATTGAAGCGCCAATAGCGTAATGGTTAAGACTAACGATGTAGGGGTCGTGGGTTCGAATCCTACCATTTGACTATTGTGAACCATATCCTGGCAGAAGCAGTTTAAGCTTACCTGGAATGGTTACAAGAAATATTAGTGCGTTAACACGTACTAATATTTATTCAAAAAATAATGTTTCGCCCGTCCTTATAATCGTAAAATGAATAAGATTTGTGATAATCGATCAAAACAAAATAAAACATATCTAAATATGGTTTCTATGAGGGTGGCAGAAATTACACTTCACATTATCCATCCACTCGATTTAATGTCATTGACAAGTATTTTTATCGTGCCCTTTTTCTATATAACAACTTTATATCGACAAAATAATGCTTAGCTAGAAAGTTTTATAGGTTCGACAATAATGTGTCATAAAAAATGACCTCGAATTCGTGAATGATCAATAAAACATGTTCAGCATACCACCACCGTAATCTTTCGACATTTAAAAGTAAACCAGAGTTTTCATTTCGACGTAGTAAAACGGTATGAAATAACACAAGGACACGATTCAAAACGTCCAGCTATTTGATACGCAGTCATTACAATAGGGAACCATAGACAGTGAATGCGTTCACCTTGACACAAAACATAGTTCGTCTCGCTAACCTGTTAATTTCACTGTGCTTTTAGAAACGTAACACGGTTGTTACGCACCAACGTCCGACATAAAACAATCACATTTATATTCATTGAGTTATAGGTCGGTTAAAAAGCTTATTTTTACCATACTTATTTGAAGGAGGACGGAAACAAGTATTGTCACTATTATATCACCATATTTTTATGAATGAAATCTGGATTAAGAGAAGGCACTGCTTCTTATAACGCCGCGCCGCTGCGCCGCCGCCCGCCTACAGCGCGCTGAGCTAGCCCGACGAGTTCATCATCTAGCTCGGACAGCAGCATGAGTTCATCATCTAGTCCAGGCACCGCCGGCGCTCACCCCCCACTGAGCTACAACTCCAACCAGACTACTGATAGCTCACCTAGCCTGATGAACTCATGGTCCCGCTGCGGCTAGCTTGATGAGTTCTTTGCAGAACTTGGATAGTTCACCAAGTTTCTAACAAAGGGACAATTTATTATAACGTCGCTGTCGTGTTCAACGAATTTATCATGAATCTCAAACTGATTTTATTTAATAGCTTGAGAAAGACTGGCGACTTATGTTTTTATTGTGTTGTTAGTACAACGTCTCGGCAGCCTAGCTCGCGCAGGGCCAGCCTACTGCAGATAATCTAGCCTGTTAAGTTGAATAGCTCGTGTAGCCTAGTTGGTACATCTAGCCTCTAGTACAACGCAGTCTGTCGCTGTCTACGATGTTTACATTATGTAGAATATTCTCTTTGACAATCATTCTTTTTTAATATAGCTTTGTAATTTTTGTATGACTTAGTAACATGGTCCTTCAGGCGTTTGTATGTAGTCATACATTGTTGGTGTTTGGTGCAACCATTCAATTATTCTTTGTAAAATAATTTTTAATTTACATATGTGCAATGATATATTTAATTTAAAACGAAAGTGTATGTGAAATTTCAACAATCTTTATTTTTCTTCAGTTTTACTTTGATAGAATGTGGTATTAAATGTAGTAAATAATGTTAATGATTTTATGTTGTAAATAAATTTAAGTTTTGTTTGGTGACAATTTTACGATCATTAGAAGAGCCTAAAAAATGTAAAGACCAAATAAAATCTGCCAAAAATAATTGACGTTAGACGTAATGTTAGCTGATCTGTGTTGGAAGTCGCGTAATAATAATACATGTTACAAAAACATAACAAAAAAAACTTAGATGTGCTGTTTGTTAGCAGTTGCAGAGTCAACAGTTAAATTACTAAGTCAAATTTGGCAAAGACCATAGACTACTAATTTTTTTTTATTTCTTGCCAACGAATACTTGTATTTAGTATGTCTGTTTTTTTTTTAAATTTAATTTATTAATTTTTCTAAAATCAATATGATAAGGTAGTGAGAGCTTAGGTTATTGTTTGAGTTTAGTTAGACTGACAAAGACTGGTTTAAATTATTTATTATTGACTGAATAATATTTATATTTGGTAAGAGCTCACTTTTATTTTATCTACATGACAAAGTGTATTAGAATGTTTATGTAATTGTAATAATTAATTTTATTTCTTTAAATATGTACGATGAATAAATACACAATTCCCCTTAGCAATACACTTTGACTAAATAGCTTGACGTTTTTAGTTATGTCTCAATGTTAAATATAAGTTTACAATCTTAATGTTACTGTTGCATGTAGAAATGTGAACAATTCTATCCCGGGCCTCACTGCCGTAACGCTGCTACACTTTTGAACAAATATCCGTGTATCCCACACCTAACCTTTTGAATCGTCTCGTACGATGTTCCGCCATGTTTGAAACCGAAAGATCTTTGCTTAAAAATGACAGCTCAGGAAGTGTCTGTGATGTTACTGACAGTTTACTCTGTTATTAGTTCGAGTTCTCACCACCGCAAAAATAACTACCATCACCGCCAATATGGCGGAAATCAATTAGGCACAATACAGTAGTGACGGATAGAAAAAAGACGTCATTCAAAATGTTTTCCAGGCGTATCGGCAGTGTAAACCCTCGCTAAAATGTGGTGTTCTGGATAATTTGATGTTGTAACAAATAGTACATGTATAGGTCGTACCGTGCGTAGGAAGTACTAGTTGAATGGAACTTGACAAATAAAACTTAATAACGGTAATATATTTTGACGAGAGTTGATTTTTTGTCATATTGAGTGTCGAGGATATATTGATACGACTTTCGTGAAACGACTAATTGTTCATCCATTTGATCTCATTATTATTTGCACAATTTCTTTTTATTTTTTTGTATGATAATATTGTAAAATACTGTGGTTTAGTCGAAAATCTTCTCTTAGTACGTAAGGAACAAACTACTTTCAAGACAATTCGTATTGTATTTTGTTTTTTAAAGGAAAAAAATCAAAATTTAGTTTTGCTTTAATTTGGATATTTTTTGTCTGTTTGGTTTGTGAATGTAAATTAGTTTGTTTGGAAAAATTATCTTGAGGGTAGTTCGTGAAAGGTCCACGTGGCCGTAACAATAGTAATGTTAGTGACTGTACTCGATGTGTGTTGGTTTCGCTGCGAGCGTTATTTTTGTATGGAGTCCGCGCGGCTCCGAGCTCGTCTCTGGCGGCCGCTTCATAAATTATATTGTCAATGTGATCCTTGTTGTTTCATTGTGAGGGCAGTCCTAGAAAATTGCATCTTTTCCGTATTACCTGTCAGAATAGAAATATGCCGACAGTGTTCCGCACTGACTCAGTGTAGCCAACAGTGCAAAGTATACTTCTTAAATTTAAGGGTTACCAACCAAAAAAAACAAGTTAAAGCTCGTATTCTCATATATTTTTAATTAATAACATTAAGTACATACTATATCGGTGACAAAATAAATAATAGATTTATACTAAATTATACTTTATTACAGCTAAGTACAATGTGGGTACAATGGGGATGCGGGAAATGCGATCGACAGACAACCAAATGATGAGGTTCCGGGACAGCGATTCATCAAATATATCTTTCCCTTCTCTCATTTTTATTTAAGCAATACTTCGACTTGTCAAGATCGTAATTTAGCATTAAAATTCATTTATTTTATTAGAATGTTTTATGAATAGATAAGTCGCTAGGTAATCATGTATTGATGTATTGCACACACCCACAGATAAAGTACTCGATTAAAATTAATTAGCAGTTTATGAAACACAAGAAATACGAGCAAGCGTAAGTAAAATGACTAGCACAGTCATGATACAGCCGACCTCAGTAACATTGAAAGCGTCGTATTATAAAACATTTATTGTTCAAAAATTAGTTGAAATTTAAATTGTTAACCGTGAATCCATTGACATATAAGTTATAGATAAAGTGACACAAGTTTGACGTCTAAACGATCATCGATTTTCGAAATGTCATTTCGTATCGTAAATGACGGCACAGAAGAAATTTGTGGCAACAAAAAATCTCCGGAAACTTTCTCACGTACAATTTTACGCTGATTAGGTACCTATATGTCATGTATTTATGGATGTAGGTTAAAAATCGAACGAAGCGCATTAATAAGAATTATTACTATAGCGGTAATATTTATAAGATTATAGCTACAGCTTACAATTACGTATAAAAGATCTCACAAGACACGTTCCCGGCATTACTGGTTGACGGGTCACGTGATACAACAATCGACAATATTTTGCACTATGGTTTGAATTAACTCGAGTGTGATAAAGGCGCAATCTCATTTTTTAAATGAAAGGCAACAGTTATGCATTTTCTGCCAGTGTTGATGTGTTTTTGATATAATTTTATAATGAAATGGTTTAATTCGTGCTACTTTTATGTCAGGATGATAGTTTGTTTTTTATTTTCTAAGACATCGCTGATTATAATGTTAATTGTTATATTTCATAATTTATCAACAGCGCAATATCTTAGCTGATTCCATCGATTATCAATTTTTCTGGAATGTTAGGAATGTCGTAATAAGAGAGTAGTTATCTCAAAGTCGTAGGTACCTCAGAAGTCCGGTGGCATTATTCAAGAGAGCACGCATTTATAAAATACCAACACAAGTTGCAAGTGACGTAAAGTGAAAGTTACCAAAAACAGATAGGTAACGATTTAAACAATGACATTTAAATCAAATGTTGCCATGATTACAAATTACAGCAAAACAAATGATTAATAAATAAGATTTATGAAATAGTGGTAATTGTTTAAATGCAATCATTAAATAAAATAAGCAAATACAAATAAATTATTTAAGTGAGTAAATATTTTATTTAAAAAAATCCCAATTTGACTAAGCCCACCGTTGCGATATACGCTTCGAAAATTTTCCCTATATTGGAGCGATAATCAAAATTGACTATGTTTATTTTTATTTACATTTCACATACGCAAACATGAACAATGTAAACTAACATGATAAAGTTATAAATGACATTACAATGAATTATACTAACCTGCCAGAGACTAAAGTAAAATTGGGTTTCTAGTCAGAATGAATGGTTAAATATTTAAACATAACTCAGTATGAAGGGATAAAATCACTATGAAGGTTTGTTCGACTGTTTGGCGAAGCGAAAATGCGCGAAGGAATATTTCAATTTCAATTCAAATTAATTATAAAACATTTTTACTATTATAGCTTAGAAGAAAAAAACTGTCGCCATATTGCGGAAAAACATGGAACTAATGTCTCAGCGTACATTAAAGAGGTTTAAAGAAGCCGCTCGCAGCGCCCCCGCGGCACACGTTTTATATTATTAGGCAGGACTTTTACTTTCGTATAAAATTAATAATTGTATCCTATTACATTATGTACTTTCGAACTATCTAATTCCGCTACGAAGGCATAACACTAGCTTAAAATATATTTGCAATTAAAATCGAAATTTAAATACAGCAACACTGATGTTGCCACAAAAAAATGAAGTGGGAAAATTATAGTATAGAAATGCAGGTAATTTTTCGTAAGAGCGCGGCCGGCGCTCACACGCGCTGGATCTCGAACAGTTTGACGTCAGTGTCGTACCAGATCGGAGGATCCACATTCCTGGAATGTCAGATACATGGTGAACTCTAAAAGAAATTATTTATACGTAATTTATTCATCTAACATTTTTTTTTATAAATAGAGAAGCAAAAGTGGTTCAAAGTACCTGATGTATATGACGCCCCACATGTACGTGCGGAACCAGGCGGCCGTGCCCGCGTTGGCCTGGTACTTGCGGATGAGGATGGGGTGCGGCACCGGCAGCAGCCCCACCAGCGTGCCGTGCTGCAGGAATCGCAGGATCTCCGACTCGTCCGTCAGGCCCCTGCATCATACCGTACAATTTTTTGATACGAATTATTAAAATGGTTGGCAAAATGGCATATTGACCATAAGACATTTTTATTGTGTATAAAATCTACGGTGACTTTTGTATGCATATAATGTCTGGTTAGAAGTCTAAGTAGTGTCCGCTCACTTGTCGATGCATATCTTCTCGACCTGCGGCACCAGCACCTGCAGCAGGCGCATGATGGTCTGCAGCGGCAGGCGGCCGCGCCAGCTCGCCACCCACTCGCCCGTCGCCTGCCACGTCGTCCGCTGCAAACATAATATATACATAAAAACTATTCTTACTCTAATTTAAGTAAATAGTTCCAACTAAACATTTTAGTGAAATGTTCACAAAGGTCGTGATACTTTTCTGTGATGAGCAGAGTTCCACCACGAAATGAACCAACCTGTGTTACATTATCGTTGTTGTTTTCTCTGTTGTCATCGTGGCTGGTCTTGCGCGCGGTCCGGTGGTCCTGGTCCTCTTCCTGGTCTTGGTCCTGGTCGGTCTGGTCCCGCTCGCCGTCCTGGCCGTCGCCGCCGCTGCGGGCCGGCAGCAGCTGGTCCTTGGGGTGCGCCGACTCGCGCTCCGTCATTGCTGTTATTGCTACAATTAACACAACCTTCAAGTTAGTACTTAGAACTCAGAATTAGTGATCAATTAAATCATTTTGAGTATGGCTAATATTTATTTTTCTGATAACTTTTAACACACCCTTATTTTTAAAATATTGCATAATTGGATAGTAGAATTCTCAATATTTTTGTCAATTTCTTAGATTACAAATTAGTTCGTGTAATGAGTGTAGTGCAGTGTATCGATGCGTACCGGGCGTGTCGGGCAGCGTCGCGTTGAGCGTGCCGGGCTCGGCGGGCTGCGCGGGCCGGGAGCCCTCCATAGCCGCCTCCTTCACGGACTCCGCGCTGCGAGACCTGACACAATACATGTGGACATGACATAGGTCGGAAGGCAGATCATCGTGTCTTAATAATTATTGTTTCCTATAAAATAGAACTAGAAACTAAACATATGGATGCTCTGATTTAGGGGGCGGTTACTTGACGTGGGGGCGTGTGCGGTACCTGTGCAGCGGCCTGGCGGGGCGCGCGGCGGCCAGCGAGCGCGCGATGGCGCTGTGCTCGTGCGGCAGGTTGGCCAGCGCGTGGAACACGCCGCGCTTGCGGATTATCGTGTACACCAGGTTTGAATTACCTACATACAATATAAGATTTCACTATTTTACAACATATACTATCGCACTCAGAGTGCAGAAAAAAAGATGTATCACTATTTGGAGGTAGTCACCATCGAACTGATATTGTATCATGTTGTTGAACATCTCGAGCAGGAAGAAGACGAGGTGGTGGTGCTGCGGCTGCGAGAACAGGAACCACGGCGTGCTGAACGCCTCCAGCAGGTGCAGCAGCTTCGTCGACGACACCATCGATAGCGTCTTCAAGTACGGCGACACTGCGGGACACGGTAACAATTCACTTATTTGAAATATCAAGCTCGAAGGACCAACAAAACTTGCATTAAAAATTACTACTTTTTAAGTATTGTATCTATCGGCGTAAAACAACCTCCTACGAAATATGTCATCGCTGCACGTGCTCGTAAGGACGTAAACAAGTGTCA
>JAODUI010000030.1:1792430-1816253 GCA_027563995.1 Papilio gigon | reverse complement strand
GCCTAGTCACCCCTAATAATAGGGTAGGCTCCGAGCCCCTCGGTGGGGACGTATAGTGAGCTGATGATGATGAAATACATTAAGTAAGTTTACAATATACAATGGAAATTTTTTTTTCGTTTAACAACAATCGCGGAATTACTTTTTTATTTTCCCATTCAATTGTTTTAAAATTCAAAGCTGCCGACATTAACGATGGTTTCACTGTCGAAACACGCGTACAACACGACCTTGTAATTTTTACATGAGAATATTGGACGTGGCAATTTTAGAGCTTATTATAGTGTATATGTCCGATGACACCAATGTAATCATAATCTGCTATACACTATTCTAAAATATTTTAAATGTTACGCCACATTCCAATCAAATAAAACCTGGAAAGTGAACCAAATTTTCCTTAGCCACTGTTATGTATCACACTGTAAACTAGTTTCTTATTAAAGAAAATATACGTCAAGTGCAGAATCGCATTTTGTAATATATTGTAAATACACAGATAATAAAATATCACTACATTATTAACATAATACATTACAGAGAATCTTTTTACACACTCGAGCTGGCAGCCAAAACAATTGATTAACGATGTCGCCAGTAAAATGTTCTTTCGTCTAAGTAACAGTTTTATCTAATCTCTAATAAACATTAGCTAATATATTAAGACACTTCTAACTATCAAATCGGAACTAAGATAAATTAGATAATGTCATCAGTGGGGGCTCATAGGTCATGGTCATGTTGATGCATTCGTTACTGCATCATCGTCAGCCTGTGTCTGCTTACTGCTGTACTACATTCCCCAATGTCTTCCACAGTATACTATCATCCGTTTTCCGCATCACGACTTCATGCCATCTGCACTAAATCACCCTTACTTGTTAACTAGTTGCCAGACCATTTGTGTTTAAAGTTTCAGAAAAATTGATGTCTTAATTCTTTATAATTAAATTAACAAACCATAAACCAGTTCCTAGTAGTTTCTATGATAATAGCAAATTAATTGTATATTTTAAATTCCAGATGATAACACTGGCGTACTTCCCCATGTGCCTGTACTGTGACTGGAAGGAGCGCCGCGGCATGTGGCATATCCAGCGCGTCGCGTCGGTGCGCCAACTCAAAGACTACGTCATGACCAGCATACTCTTCCCCACCACTTTGGTATGTACTGAACGTTACTTATATAATAAATCGACGAGCCCGAAACTCACGGAAACGCTAGCTCTATTAAAAAGAAAACTATTTGTTCTTTAAGATCTGTGCTTCATTGGAATTGTAAGCTTCTGTACTTTTTATTTTTCTCATATGTGCTAGGTTCAATCAGCTGGCGACGCGTGTGTTTATTTATCTCCATATCATTGCAGTTTGCAGACTTCATGTTCTGGCGCATCTGGCACAAGGACCTAAGCCTGATAGCTCCGCCGAGGATATTCACATACTTGCCGTACTGGACCCAGCACTCCCTGCACACGGTGTCCTTGCTCATCATGCTACTGGACCTGCTCCTCGTGCCCCGACGTAGACCGAATAATCTCAAACCTGGAATTTGTCTCATGTTGGGTTTTATGTTGACTTACATGGCGATGTAAGTATGCTAGAATCACAAACATAATCTCGTATATATCATATGGGGTAATTGTCAAGTGTCAGTATAGACTGGACTGTAATCTACACGTCCAGGTTCGATCCTCGCACCGTTTTCTTTTTTCGGTTTAACAATTTATTAAAACATTCTTAGGGCGAAGAGAAATATCATGACGCAATCTGAATGTACCTGCGTTGAGATGTACAGGTTGTCTATATGTTAATTGGACCAACCCTAAACTGTTTGATTTTCACCTATAGTTATTCGAACATGAATAGGTTCCGAACCCTTAGGTGGAAATATATATTAAATGAATATATTTTTCATGTTAAGATTAAGAATTACATTTTTTCCAGGTGCGGCATTAGTTTTCTCAATGGCGAAACAATTTACTCGGTGTTTCAAATATTTGACACATTCAAACTATTATTGTTGGCAATTATGGTGATATTGGAATGCCTGTTCTTCTATCTAGTGCAGTGGTGCATAGTTGACTACGTGTGGAATCCAAAAAGCAAAAAGAAAACCAAAATAGAATGTGATGTACTGAAGGCTATGTGAAAATCAATATAATGATTTCTAGAACATACTGCAAGGACGCTAGAATAAACGGAATCGAAGATGGCGTCCTATGCAATACTTTAACTTATTGGAAGCTAAGGTATTAACTAATTGGTGAAGAATTATCACTCGAATATCAAAGAATTACTAGTATTTTATGTTAAGTAAACATCGAGTGCATTTGTGATTACTGTATAATAATTTTTATTTAAAATATAGTTATCTATAAAATTTTATTACTCATATTAATTTTATCTTAACAGTATTGCAATATGTAATCAATGGGGTATCAAAGATATATTTAATGTTACGTTTGTAATGACATTCTCGAATAAATTATTTTAAGCCATGTGGCCTTGGTTTTGGTGAAGCGCTGTCTACACTGTGACTTTGGAACAGATATTAAACATTAAAAGCGCCTTATAAATATTATTAGCAATTGGTTTAAAGCACTTTTTGCCGCAACTATTGTTTTTAAAAAGTACAAATGTCTGGAGCGTTATCGATAGTTGTTCACAAAATACTTTGCTTTGGCCGTTTAAGGCGGGACATAAAGTACTACAGCATACATCTCATGTTGTATCGGGCGGTTCACCCCTTGTTGTTGACAGTTGTGAGCAGATAAAATACGTGTTTATTAAAAAATGTTAATTGAGGGATAAATTAAACAATTCAAAAACTGTTTTTCTATGAATATATATTTCATTATTCTACAACTACTACAGATTTGTACCATACAATCTCATAGTATTCATTCTATTTACTTAAAAACTATTAGTATAAAAAACTGTCTGTTCTTAAAAAATATATATCAAATTTGAGCAAAAATATCATAAAATACACAAATATGTGCGTACAATTCCATCCGCAGTACAAAGAATGGCTATTACAATAAATGTCGCAATAAAATGTATTATTATGCGAACAAAATAAAAAACATTTTCATAACTTATTCAAATTATCAAAACCACATCCTTGCAACGAATAATTCTTCGTAAGCATTGACATTGAAAAACATGCTTTCAAAAAATGTTCTATTTTATTTGTACTAATTTTATAAATATCTAATTTCTTACTTTCTACTCGTCCCATACTAAACTAACTAATATCTTATATTTAACAAAGTCCTATCTTGGGCAAGAGTTTATTACTAACCTAAAATAACGACGCCTTTCCAACTATCACAGTACTTGGACCCTTTACGTATAAGTTTTCGTTCAAACCAAACAAAACTTTATTTATTACGTATCTAAGTATTTTTGCCAAATAATGTACAAAATATAGCGTAATGTTACAGTCTTGTAACTGTCTGTATTAAAAACTAGTTAATTGTTACAAAAAAAAAACACATTATTGTAGGTTAGATATATGTCAAATGGACTACGTATAATTTTGTTTTTTTTTTTAAATACAAATCTTTGGTTTTGGATTTGTTACTAACTGTACAATAAAACATCACAACTGCCCTACTCACAGTCTTTAACTGGTCATTAAGAGAGACCAATGATAACTCTGAGTGTAGCAGTAATTAAAATTTGGCAAAACTTTATCTGACGGCGTTTAGTTTCCATTTTAACAACAAGAAGGCTGCAGTTCTCAGCACGAAGACGAAGACGGTAAGAGCTAGTACGTCCCACCAGAACATGTCGGGTGACATCGCTACTTCCTTCAAAAACGTCCTTGGATATCTGTAATATTATTACTACATTTATTACTTCTAAAAAATAGTCTCAATATTAATGATAAAATGATCTCGACCATGATAAACAAAACCACATCATAGATCGTGGATCTAGTTAACTAAAAAACTTTACGTTTTTAATTATTTTGTATCAACACTTCTATGAGTAATTTGTAGTAAAAAGAATTAGCTGTGTTCAGATCAGCAAGGGAACTGCAGCGCCCTCAGTTGAATACTTTAACAAAGACACGAACATCTTCATAAAATATCTTTTCTAAAACATTGATGCTACAGGTGTAACAGCTATAATAAATCTCTTACCTGTAATGGCAGTATTTGGCCTGGTTACAATCGAGCGTCGGTCTCTCGAGGCCGTAAATGGCTCCGATGAGTCCCTCCAGGCCGTACCGTAAGTAAGAGACGTAGGAGCCCCAGTACAGGTAGGGGGGCAGGTCGCGCAGTGTCACGCCGAAGCCCGCGAACATCATCATCGGCACGGAGAGCGCTGGCCCCAGGAATGTGCCGTTCTAAAATAAAACGTACGAAATCGATTTAAATGTTATTAGTAATGATATTCTTCATTGATATTGTTTAAACTTCCACGAGATATAATTATAAACTTATCAAATAACGGCCTTTTTACAAATTAAACTCAACTTACCGCGAGGAAGGGCCCAATAATAGTGGATGCCGATAAATAATTATACGTTAATGTAATCGTTTCTAGTTAATATATTTATTTTTCAATATTCATGAAATGCCTTGTAAAAATAATGATGCATTAGACTCACAACGACATTGAACACGGCGCCGATCATGAGGCCGAAGCTCTGCGCGACGAGCACCGTGTACAGCGAGATCGCGAAGAACATGAGGAAGCGCACCACGTCCAGCGGCTGCGACGACATCGTGTACACTATGATGCTGAACACCAGGCACGATACGATCTGGCGATATAAACAGTTTGCATTTTATAAGATGACATGTATGGGGATACAAATTGGGGATTGTATTGTACAAGATACTGGGGAAGGCCTATGTACAGTGGGCAGACAAAGGCTGACGATGATGATGATGAGAGTGACATGATATTTCAAGTCTTTGATTTTGAACTTGTAGAAGAGTACAGCTAATGAATTGCTATGAAGCATTGAACTATAATTGAAAAATTACTCTTCAAATTATAAATGAATTAATTCGATACGCAATTTACCGAGTGTTTACAAATTACCGTAGCAAATTATAAATGGTCGTGAAGACTTAGACAAAGCTCCAATTTCCGTTTAGGGATTAGTCGCACGCGGTCGCTTCTTGTAAGGAGTTACTTGTCTTTTTTTGTAACTATTTCAAATAACAACTTACAGAGATCGGTAGGTCCACAAGTGTTATCGATATGTAATATGAGCCCAGCGAGTACCATCGATTGAAGTGTTCTTTTATTAAAATCGACATCTCCGATGGAACTGAAACATAACAATTAAATTTTAATAAAGAAATTAAATCACCTCGTGATTACGCCATTTTATTTAATCCTATTCTAAAAAGATTAAGGAAGTATTTGGCCTTGACATTTTGTCCTTACTCCATAGAAGGACAAAATGAAAAAAAGATTCCTTAAATTTGCGACATTAAAATGTGTGTGTTGTTACCACATTAAAAGATCTGCATTGTGATAATAAACTTACATGTGAGTATGGTGAGCATCATAGGCGACATCATGTGGTGCATCAGTATGGCAAAGAGCAGGTTGTAGTTTTCTATGACACGCGAGCCTTCATTGCCGGCTTTGATGAACAGACCGCCAAGCATGATGCCCACCACAACATTCACCACAAGTCTCAAGTGGGTCATGGTCTGGAAGGTAACAATAATAACTTAGAATAGGTGGCCATGTGCTGTACTCGTAAAAGGGTCGTTAATGCCTTACTTATTAGACATATTGTCATATTTAACTTATATGGTAAGAATACACTCTAAGTTTAAATTTCTAAAATTAGTTCCACCAATGTTGGTCTACGGAGGTCAGAGTAACTACACCGTCTGTTGTGTTGATTGAAGCTCAGTGCAAACCAACTCTTAGAACAATGTCTGTTAACAGATAACACGTATATAATTATTACTAACAGAATCACGTTTAGCTTTCATGAATCCTCTTTTTATCAGCACCGACGTCTGATTGGACTGCGAGGTCTCTTCCCCCTCGGGTCCCGTATCCTGTTCCTTAAGGATGCTGAGTGGGTACTGCTTGCGAAGCGCCTCCATACTAGGGATACCTTCTGGCTCCTCGAACCAGCTCAAGTCTCTTCCGTTTTCCGCTTTGTTCGTCAGATAGTCAATCTTGTCTTCGCCGTATTCGCCGCACGCTAATTCTATTACTGGAGAAAATAGAATTAAGTGTTAGTCTTCCCTTTAAGTTATTTTTCTTTTTATCTATTTAGAAGTATTTTTAATGAGCAAATATGAATTTTAAGTAACTAAATTAAATGTTTATTTGTCAGTTCCAATGTTTCTTAACCACAGTTGGAGACATCTCGACCTACGAATGGTCTATGAAACAAAACAACAGAGGTTAACAGTTCATTGACGTCAGCAATACATTATCGCCTATTTGCCATTAATCTATTACTATTGAAACGATAACCTGGATTTAGACGTTACATTGAACATTTATCTTAACACAAATTATTACTTTTAACCTAACATATTGATCATAGAGTATGGTACAAGATTGGTACAAATTCTTTGTGAAATATGACTTTAAAAAAATCCTTTCAAATTTCGATACGTAAATAGACAAACATGGTCTTTACTTCCAAGCATTCAGTGTACTTACTGTAATCAGCAGGATTGTGATACATGGGGCAAGGTATGCCGGCCTGGTGCAGATACGGCACCAGATTGGCGGTGGTGCCCTGATAGAGGCAGCTACCCGCTGCCAGCACATACACGTGGTCGAAGAGCGCGAACAAGGACGCCGATGGCTGATGCACGGTGCACACAATAGTCCTGCCCTGATGCGCCAAGCTTCGGCATAGTTCCACCACGTTGGAACACGAGGAACTGTCTAAACCTCTGTAATAGAGAACAACGTCACTTACAGTACACTTTCACTTCTCAAAGAAATTATAATTATTTAACTCTTAGGACATCATCGTACACTGTCAGAAACTTGCCATTATTATCTAGTTCAGTTTTGTATACAGATTAACAGTTAATCTTAATAACAAGGATAGTCATTTCTTTTAAGTTTGTAACCTATCACGTGGTTTACATTTTTATTTTCATTACGTTTTTTTACCTCCTTCGAGAATTGCACAGACCTGTTACTTGACTACAGTTACTTGACATTAGGTAAACTAAACATTTGTTCATTTTCCTACTGCATAGCAATAGTATACTAACGTAGTTGGTTCATCTAGAAACATGATGAGGGGATTGTTGATGAGCTCCAGCGCAATGGAGAGCCGCTTCCTCTGGCCGCCGGACAGCTGCGCGGCGCTGGTGTTCATATGCTCATATAAACCGAGGTTGGTCAGGATGTCTTCGATCTAAAAACAAACGAATCCAATTAAAATTGTACCATAAATATTGTAATAGAATTTTAGATACTTTGAACCGGACAAAACATAATTGGCTAGATACAGTTAAGGCGCGTTTACTAAGAAATATGAATTAAAGATAAGGAAGTTAATGTTGAGAAGCAAGTTAGTAGAACAAAATAAACGGTTATAATTAACCATTTCTACTTCTATACTTTAGTTCATATTTTACTCTTTTAAAAATGACTGAAATGAATGGTAGTACTCATTGTTTTACTAACCACTTCTCCTTTCTCGTATTTGTCTAGTTTAGTGGGCAGCTTGAGGTCTGCTGCGAGCATCATGTTCTCGCCCACGGTGAGCAGGCCCTGCAGCCGGTCGTCCTGCTGGATGTAGCACGACATGCGCTTGAATCTCTCTGGAAGATATGATATATTCATGAGACAGTGGGATGCGAAAATGTCACTAATTAAATGAAATCTTTGTACAATATGTTTGCATAATTATTTTTGTAAAATTTACAGTTTGGTAGATTAATAAGGTTTCTTTGAGTTGTGAGATTCTATTAAGTGTAGGTATGAAAATAATATTTTAATTTTAGGTTAGTTTAAATTTGTTTTACTTTTTAGGGATGTGCGCTGTTTTCTTCCTGTTTTGGATTTCTATAACATATTGTTATTTTTAATTACACTAACTTAGGTCACGCCCTCTTCCGTTAATGAACACGGCTCCGCCAACTCCGCTGATGCGATATCCTGAGAGGACATCGAGCAATGTGGACTTGCCGGCTCCCGAGGGGCCCATGATGGCGATGAGCTGCCGCGGGCGCAGGCGACCGTATACGCCATGCAGGATCTGCTTCTGACCTGGGTAAGATTGATGTCATTATTATTTGGTAAGATAGGACTCTCGCAACGGTCTTTCGCTTCTGTTTTCCTGCTACTTTAAATCTAATTTTTGTATATTGAATTAAATTATAACAATATAGCTTAATACTATGTTAACTTCAATTTGAAATGGTCGAGTAGAGGATTGCTGATGATTATCGATAGTTGAATGATAACCCGAAAAGGCCTATGTCCAGTAATGGGCAGACAAAGGCTGATGATGATGATGATGAAGAGTGAATTGTTACCCAACATTGAGCTCCTGCTAGTTCGGTTAATACATGATTGCACTGAGTAATCTAATATTAGGATATTGGACCGTTTCGTGATTGCGCCATCGCACGTTGATATTATAAATAAATTGAGTATGTTTTTGTTTATTTGCATGTATGCGAGCTATCACTTTTCCGCGGTTCATCCCGACCCCAGTCGATAACCTTTGTGTGCGTCACAGCGCCAGTATCGCAACTTAGCCCTTTGCACGTTTATTGCTTCTTAAATGAATCGAATACATATATTGTTAATACTTTTAAGACTATAAAATGTACGCAAGAAATTACGAAATAATAACATAACTTATACACACCCAGTATATAACAAATAACTGTCTCCGTGTAACGTTTTAATCTGTTGCAAACTTAGTATATAGCATTTTATAAGCAGTAAAAAGTAATTTTCATAAGCTTGTCTTTAGATCCAATTATAAATCAAATCAGGACTTCATGGGGATCAAGTATAAAGCCTGCGACTCAACACAACCAAAAAGACGAACTGTAGATTAAACCAACGTGTATAGACAAGAATAATAAAAAAAATCAGTTCAACTGACAGTTATCACCTTGCTTACACACGTAAGGTTTCATACAGTACGACTTTTCTATTAAAATTGAAGATGTGTAGAGAGCATTCTGTAAACTCTAAGTGTTTGAAATATAAATAATAAATGAAGGCATTAATTAATTACATTTCTCATAATTAGAGTTAATAGGTACTTACTAAACTAGCGCGTATCATATTTTAACCACATCATTTAGCAGATAGGATCGTGGTCTAGCCTTAGTTTAGATTTCATAAAAAAAATATCGAACAGCAGTAAATGCATCTGTTACCTTAGCAACATTTAATAGTCATTAACTATCACGATAGTGTTACATGCAAGGCGTTACGTAACAATTTTATAAATACCATTAAAATGTAATCACATTACATTCTCGCATAATAAACGTATGTAAAATTTTCCATTCACTATACTGATAGTATCTTACACTACTAGATTTGAACTGGTTACTATTACAATCTAGTTTATTAGTACCCTTTGAAAAATAATCATTATTAGACATTCTCTTAACGCCATTATAAACAGCCGCTTTCAATTGTGATATTAGATTTAAAAAAAAATTGTAAAGTTTAAAAAATTATGAAATAATGTTTGTCCGCACCCTAGGTTCCTAAACCAAAAACATGTTAGGGGGAACGAGAGTGGGGCATAGCGCCCCACAAAAAAAACCAGTCACTTTCTGCCCACTGTTGGACATAGGCCTTCCCTAATATCTTTCACAGTATGCGGTCCTCCGTCCGCATCCAACGACTCCCCGCCTCTGCGCTAAGCCGTCGGTCCACCTGGGATTTCCGTAACACTAACTTAATATTAAAAAAAATGTGTTCAATTAAAGTATTACCAGACTTTTGTTAATTTACTTTTATTTCTTATACACTACAACTAAGGTCTAAGCTTGTGTTAGGGTATGGTTTACAATAGTTTGATGACAGGATTGGAACTCTTGACCATGTGAACGGAAATCCGGAATCCTTAGGCTATTGGCACATCCATCTAGTTACTCTCTCTCTCTCATTTTCTAAAGGTAGGAAGAATGCATTGACAGGGCAATCCTTTTTATGTTCATCTTTCTTCTATCCATTAAAGATCGGTGACATCTTACTATTGGAGATAGGACGTTAATTTCGACATTTTGTCGCATTTACGCGCTTAATTTATTCGTCACCTTGTACTATAAATAACAATTGTATGTTCTTTTGTTTAAAAAAAAGCATTTACAATTATTTTCTGCGCATGAATGACTGACATTGGCTTGTAGATAATATATACAACAGATTATAAAGTCCAAAGGATGACACTTCTAATAGCTGTGAACAAAGTTCAGTTAATACTTGGGTGTTAGTTACATATTAATAAAGATACTAATTTGTTTTTAAGTTACAATTTATTGATAAGAAAATTAATGTCGTAATTTAAAAAAAAACAATCGAAGTCAAAACAGCGTCTTTTTTTGGGCACGTTACCAATTATATGTCCTTTGTTTGGTGAAAATTCTTCAAATGTAAATTTAGCTTTTCTGTGTTTTATTTGTCGTTTTGTAAATTAACATTGATTGCCTATTGTGTCGCAACGTGTTTACACAAGCGAGCTATTATCAATTAGTTAGCATTTGTAATGTAGGACGCTGACCAAGTCAATGATTACAAATAATAATTTTTATTACCGAGCATAATTTTCGGCCAGTAATTTAGTAAACCCAAACAGATAATATATGGTAAATCCTAGTGATTCTAAATGAATTAAAAATAAGTTGTGCAACTCAATTTTTTATTTAACTAAAAACTTTTTGAATAAAAAACAACACCGTTTCAATGTTTTTTTTTTATTGTTTGAAACCTACAGATTCGCTATCCGTATTTCTTTTATTACATCTTTTTCTCGCGTTATAACATTAGTTTAAAATGATTTAAATCTTTTAAGTTATACTGCAACGGACTTTTGCACGGATGACACCGATTGCCGGTGACATGTACCGGTCAAAACATACGTACAAAAAAAAACTAAGTCATAATTCGTACAAATGTAAAATGCGTATAGTATAAAAATAAACGTAATGTTTAAAACATGTTCCGCATAGTTCATGATAACTGCACAATGGAGTTCGTTCGCTACATGAATAATACATCGGCCTGCCCGGAACAACCGGCTCACAGATGTTAAAGCTTGTTTTACGCATAGCCCGTTGTCACTAACTGCCAACTAAATAAAACAATACGTCAGAATTGGCTAGATGTCTTTAATAAAAAAATCACATTGCCATTTTTATTTTTAGGGGCCGTTCAAGTATTACGTAAGCGCTATAGGAGAGCGGGGAGGTCTTTGCTTTGCATATTTTGATGACACGGGGGTGTAAGGGTTAAGAAGTTATTGCGTCAGCAGTAGTTTTTTACACATATTGGCATTTTGTATGCTTAAAAATTAACGAAAATGATTTATAACTGATGCTCAGGAATTATTAAAACAATTAGAAAACATTAATAGAAAAAATCACATACCAGTGTTTACGTCAGCGTGGAAGTGGAGGGAGGGGGGTCAAAATTGAAATAAACCTGCTTACGGAATAGTTGAACGGCCCCTTAATAATTTTAAGTTAATAGTTAAGGGCACGGACTACCGATCTAGTCGTGGTTTTTCGCAATTCGACTATTGTAAACCATATCCTAACACAAGCGTTTTCGAGTGTATAAGGAATGGTTATAATAAATACTAGTAAAGTAACTAGAATCTAATAATATTCTTAATTTTATTAAGACGAGTAGTAGATAATTTGTATTAATTAAAAAAAAAAACAATGACCCGCAGACTTTCCCTATCAACAGCAGGAAGCGCATTGGTGAGACTTGGCCACTGTTGTCGATTTCGGTGGCCCACAAAGCACGCCCTATATGTGTTGCTATCAGCTGCCGTGACGTCACCGTTCACTGACACTGCGATACTATTCGCGGGCCAAACGTACGCACGTGCGCGCGCTCTTTGTTTTGACATCTATAGGGCAAAGAACTTCACCACGTTTCCCGCGCAAAATCATGTCAAATCGAGATACAAAGGTTAGGTTTTAATGTTTACACAATCATTATTAACATTGTTTATTTTTAAGGATGTTTTTGGAAAAAATATAGTAACGAATATAAATCGATGACCACCTTTGTGATCCCCCTGCTTGTTTGCCCCCTTCTCTTATAAAAAATTGAAGATTACTTAATTAATAGAATGACATGCTTCCATTTTCTTTTAGTAAAGTATATATATTTAATTTTGATATAGAAAGATTAGTTTTTCAAAAAATGACAAACTACTTAGCAACCGAAAAATAAAAGATCTTTGTGAGTTGATTTAAAACACGCTAATATTAAATTACAATTACTACAATCTTTAAGACAACAATAATAATTAAAATAGGCGCTTTATAAAACTGTAATTATCATTAATAAAAGATACTCGATAAATTGTTAATAACGTTTTAAACAAAGGAAGCAGTTATAGTACGTAAATCATTGTTATCGCCACAATGATCCAAGATGTTGCCACCGTAACAAACGTATTTTGCGATGAGTATGAAACCATGTTTACAACTCGATAAATCACAATTCGCGCTCGAAAACGACCATCCAAATATTTATTTAGTTCGCTAAGTATCTCTCTCATTGTTGATAAAGCGCTTGACATGTTGTTATTTATGATAGTCGTGTACCGACCTCAACAAAGCAAATTAAATAATTACATTTAATTTACGATCAAAGAAGTTTTATTTTGTTTTATTTTTTTGGCAAAGATTATGGTTTTAGTAATTAAAAATTGGATGTGACTCTTGTTAAATAATTATAATGAATGATTACATTGAAATTCATTTAGTTATTAACACGTTAACAGGAATCTTTATATTTTATTGCATGATACGATATGACCTGAAGGAACTGTGAGAGCTGCAAGTCCAGGACTGGGTTGCGATGGCGCGAGATCGAGTTGGTTGGAGACGTTTGTTGTCGGAGGCCAAGACACGCTTCGGGTCGCTGCGCCACTCTAGTTAGTTATGACACGATATGATGTTATGTTAACGCGCGAACATGCCTTTATAAAAAAAAACATAGATATTATCTATTCTCTCATTCTCTTCGAAACAATAGACATAAACCAGAGATATGTGTGATGGAGTGATTCAACGAACATGATTCATGACATTCGATTTTTGAATTTTATTTTTATATTTTAAATGACAACACGTAGAGAGCTTGTCCTTACAAAATGTCTCCAGTATCTTTTTTTTTAGGTTATGATTCTAAGGCCACGTTAATATGTGTATTAAAGTAAAATTGGCGGCAAGCCAAGACACGTCACTAGTGTCAGTGGCCGTAATAGTAAAGTAATTTTAATAAAAGGAAGTCAAAAAATTCACTATTTTATTATTTTTATACACTACACTATGTTTACTACAGGACTAGCGGTATTGGAATAAATTTTATATTTGTAAAATTGTTTAATTAACAGAATAACTGCAATAAACACATGAATTATTACGTTTAGAAAATAATTGCGTTTGCCGACATCGTTTATCACAAACTTCAACAATACGTATAAAACTTGAAGCATTTATTAACAGCTACAAAGTTGGACGTTAGACTGTATGAGTCAATTGTTAATGATATGCCGATAAATACATAATTGTATTTGTATAAAGTATTATTAATAACACTACACACTACAAATGTATAAAACATTTTTTTTTTCACTTATATCTGTCAATCACAGTCACAAGGGTGATTATGACGCCCATGGACATCTGCAATAGTAGAACACAGATGCGTTGCTCGCCTTCGTCTCTCCTTGGTTAGGGATAAATTTATAAATTCGACATAAAGAAGTATAATACGGTTGAATGTAAAATAATCTTTGCATTGAAATAGAATAATCTTGCTTTAATTATCGGTCGGTGTAACAACAACGTTATCTGATGCATCACACATAAATGTACTGCGGTATCATTTATTTGCTTGCAATTCTAATTGATGGCGGAGGTCACGTCCGGGATCTCGTCGACTCAACTGACACATTCACAAGCACGTTCGCTTAGTGTTACCATCCTTAAGACATTAGAGAAAAAAGAAGATACCAAGCTACAGTCACTGGAAGATTTTTTTTTAAATACTAGCAGATTTTTGTTAATTCACTAATATTTATTTTAGTACTCCAACTAATCTCTAGGTCTGTGCTAGGATATGGTCCACGACAATAGTACAATGGCGAGATTCCAACTCTCGACAACATGATCTTAAATCCGTACCATTAACTACTAGGCTATAGGCGTTTTTATTATCATCCATAAAGCGTTTTCAGCGCTTCGATTAACGAATGACATAATATAATCACAAAACAGTTTGAGCGATAGATAAATCTAATATCAAATCAGTTACTGATACCCTGAACACCCGAAAATGTTGATGCGTAGATGTATGAACTTAGAAACGAGCGACGTCTGAGGATCACGCCAAAGGAAAGTCCGTGCTCTCTGACTATCCTTCTGGGTTAAGGGCGGGAGTTATGTTGTAGATACTGATCTCAGATTAAATATCGGTTAAGTTTGTTGGTTTCTCGTCTTAAGAGCTACACAATCAGATAATACTCAATTTTCTAGTTACCAAATTCATAACTTTCTAGACATGTCCCGCTCCTCATTTATGGTGAACCTACAAACATATGTTAAACATGTTGCAACCACTTAATAGCAATTGATAAACATAAACACGGTGATAATAAATAACTTACTTCCTGCAACTCATAACAGTATAGAAATTCAATAAATTAGAACTAAAAGAAACATGTCATAATAAAATAAATTTGTTTATTGACTGGACTGTGGACTATTGATTGACTGTACTTTCATTATATCCAGTTGGTACATCTTAAGATTGTCCACAGTTCGCACTTTTAGGGTACAAAATAAACCACCAGTAAACATTAGTACTAGCATTAGAGCAAAAAGAATATAGCTACTTATTAATACTTGGAAATAATCTGAAGTAATTCAAAATGCATTAGCATGAAAGCGAGCGAATACAAGATGTCTCCGTGATGTCGAAACTGGTTTGAAGAGTTCCCTTGCATTGACTTACATGTTCACCTCAGTGCCGACCAGTTTGTGACTCATTCAAAACTGCTTTGTGCTTGTACGAAAATAATTAGCACTCAGTCCCAAATAAATGACATACGAATATTTGAATCATCATGGAATCAACCTATTTTTTTAGTCTTCTTTAGAAGAGGAAAGACGGGTAACTTTAAAAAAAAACACTTAAAGATTTCAAAATATAACCTTAGTTGAAATCGAAAGTGCTGTTTTTTCTTGCATGAAGTAGAAATAGTTAAAGTTTATAATTTTTTGTTTATAAAATGAAGTATTCTGATAGTTTGCGTTGGGGTTAAGGCAACGGACAGTGGTAGAAGGTAGGCAACCCATTTAAACCAGAAAAACCGGACGTTGTCCTAAGGCGTCTGCGTCTGGTTTTTCCTTCAAATGCAAGGTATTACGTTAACCTTAGGCATGAAATAAAACTTAAGCTTGCTACACACCTTCGTGAATTAGATGAAATCGACCCAGTAAACTTAAGTATTATTTTTTAGTGATTTGCGTGTTTTTTATTGTATGTAAAATTATTAAAATCCCAAGGCATTCCGACTGCATGATATTTGTTGACCAAACACAATAAATAACTGTTGTTATTATCTACGTTTCTAAGATATGACTTTTGATTTTATTTAATGCAAACCAATGATTTTTAGATATTTTTAATAGTGTATATTTCTTTTGAAACAAGATATTACTATTGCAATCTTAGTTCGTGATTCACTAATATGAGATGACGTGTCCAAATAATATGTTATGCCACTATCTTTTGTCTTTATGATAATTATAAACATCTTTGCAAACGTGTAATTCCACGGCCGTGACATTTCTGTTTCGCTTGTTTTCTCTGATATGTCAAAGAGAATGAAAAGGACGACAATATAAGTGTCAGCACAGTGTAAGTCTACGGTAACACTGAGTATTGTTCGTGACTGTACTCTTGTTTTTATTACGTGGGCGAATGTTTTGAAATTATAAGTGGTAACTAAGTCTTTATGTTAACTAAAACTGGTTTAATAATTTCCATTTAAAGCGGTCATACATAGATCTATAATGTTATTTGACCCGGTGACCATTAAAGGCACTAGTGCCCCCTGTTAAAAAGTGTCAAGAATGTGTTTATACAGAAACTGTCTTTTGATGATTTTATTTATGACTTCTCGATCGACGATCTTGTGACGCTTTTTGATAATGATAGGGGGCGCTAGTGGGATCATAATTTCAACAACAACGTATCCTTGCCCTATGTCGTGTCGGCACAGTATGTATTATTCTGTCAACCTTCATATCTGAATTCACCCCTTTCTTACGAACATCCACTTTTTTTTCACATTTAATCTCATCACCTTAAGTTATCAGAATTAAATTTGATTTATATACCCGTTGAGTAACTCTTGGTTTATATTTTTTTTTTAAAGTATTTTCTGACAGAACTAAATGTTAACGCGGCGCCTCTATCATCGAGTTGTATAACCATGTTAGACTTTAAAGCTATAATACCATATAAGGGGACATTAATTGGATAAGATTACCTTGCATACTCTAACATGTAACCGTTAGTTTCCACTGCACATACATTTGTACAACAGAATCCGAGCTGTCGCAAAAACATTTACATCGCGGTAAGCAGTGTAAATCCAACCTTAAAAGTTAACTCTAAATATAGAAACGTTTAAATCAATTTGTAATATGTTTATCTAAACTAATTGTATAAATAGAGATAGAATTCACCATTTTTTTTTCTAGATAAATTAAAATGGTATAGGCAGTATTATTTATTTACGACTTTTAATGACTTTTATCCTTTTTTGTTGGTTCAACTTCGACCAGTAATATCATGAATTAAATTTCTTATCTAAAAATAATTTTAAAGGAGATACACCGAGCTCCTCGTTGTGGGCGTATAGTGAGCTGATGATGATGAATGAAATGTTCATATAAATATTTTAAATTTAAACCTTGTATTTTAGCATTCAAATGTAACCTGAATACGACGTCCGGTGTCGGCGCTACTTCGTGTGCGTACCTTATGGGTATCTAATTACGATAAACAACTAGTTCAGTAGAAATGCAAATCAATAATTTATTCACTTAAAATTGATTGCAACATAACAACATGACCAAGTAATTTTTTTCTTCGTTAGTTAAACATTTTTTTAATTTCATTATTAAGCACATATAATCTAAAAATGTAACCTAAGTGTATAAAGTCATGACTCATATCAAAGCCTTATCGGTGATGGAAAACATCGTGATGCAGCCCGCACACATCTGCGAAGGTATATAAAGATATATGTGAAGTCAATCATGGACCAGCGAGGTTGACTATGGCCTAGTCATCCCTAATGGGCTTCGAGCCCGCGGTAGACGTATAGTGAGCTGATGACGATAACCTCATATACCATCCATAGGTTATGCGGCTACGATTTTAAGTCTATACGTGCCAGATCTTTGTGTTACAAAAAATTTTTTTTTTTTTAAGAATTGGCACTGAAGTTTTTTTTTTTTTTTTTTGTAAAATTTTTGTTAATTATTAATATTTTTGTAAAACCATTCCTAGTAATGTTCTAAAAGCTTGTGTTAGAATATGAGTCGAATGGTAGGAGTCGAATCCACGACCGTCAGATCGGTCGTCCGTACTTATAACCATCAGGCCATTGGCGCTTCAATTTAAATTATTCCTTACTTTAGAATCAGTACGAGAAATGTACCCTAAGAGCTTAAATAAGAGTTAAGCGACTCTAAGTATGGTCTGTATATTAGAGAATGAGGTCAAGCGTATTGTAGAGTAGCAATGAGGTTAACTTTATAGCTATTTGCTAATTTTTTTTATCGGGAAACCTTGCAGCGTCCATGATGGTCCCGGATGTCGAACGGTTATCTTTATTTGTTGTAAGTAGAACACTGTTTTAAAGTTTAAAACGTCGCTTACGTCAAAATAGTTTTGGCATTGTTAAAATTTACAAAAAGAACATGGATATAGAAGTTATTAGATTTTACTAGAATTAAAAAAAAAACACATCGTGAATAGCCTATGTCGTATTCCAGACAGTAATCTATGTCTGTATCAATTTCCATCCAAATTCTTTAAACCGTTTTAGAGTTTTTTTTATATATTAATAGACACAAGTTAATTTACTAAAATTTCTTGTAACCATTCCAGATAAGCTTTGATTGTGTTAGGATATAGTATACAACGGTATCCCACATACGGTGGGATTCGAATTCACGACCGCTGGCTTGAAAATTTTCTTCTTAGTTATTTGCTAACAAACAGCCATCCATCTAAACTTTAGTAATAATATAAAGATAATGAAACGATAAGCTAATGCTTGAATTCATAATAAGCAGAGGTGATTCGTTCGACGAAATATAATTCGATGAATTAAAAATAAATGAATCGTATTCAGTAGTAATCTTATCTGGCCAGTGACAGGCGCTAAGCGATGTAAACAGCTAATTGTTCCACCTCGAAATACCGCAATGACGCGTCAGTGAGAAACAAAGAGCATTTAAAGCAAACCCTTTGTTCTTTGTTTAACGTTCTTGATACTTTGTCTTTATGTCCGTAAAACGTGACATGATATACTGACATCGAAACTGCACTGACTTCTAACATACTGTCGTCCCTTTCACTCTCTTTGTGAAGACAGAGATAACAATATGTGTCAATAGTCACGCTGGTCGAATCTACGTTGGGTATTGACACTTCGCAAACTTTTATAAATGACTAGCTGACCCGGCGAACTCTGTTTCTCATTAAAGACAATAAATAAACAGATTTTTGAATTTATTAGGAAATACAAAAAAAAAACATTTCCTCCTCGGAAAAGACGCATGTATGGGAAATGGAAAAGAGCTATTTTGAAAGCTTTCCCAGGGGTTTTTCTAATTTTTCTCACCTTTTAAACTAAGCTCTAAGCTTGTGTTGGGATATGGCTTACAATAGTCGAATGACGGGATTCCAACTCACGACCACGTGATCGGAAACCCGTACGCTTAACCATTAGGCTATTAGCGCCCCCTGTCAATCTGAAAATATTGTAACAAGATTCCTGTTATGCTGCAGCTGGATTATGTATTTTTTGACAGAACTGGACGCGATAGCAGCGCCTCTGTTAGCGGCTCAGATAAAGTTGTAGCTAAAATAATCAACACTAATTATGATAACTACCAAATATAAAAAAAAACGGTAGAGTTTAAAAAGTCATAATAATAAAAACATTATCAACATAACTACATATTTGTTTAGTCTAAAACTCACATTGCGTATTGTCTATCGAAATTTGGAATCAATGAAAATATTTATAATGATAAGAATTAATTTAATTATATTATAAACTAGCGGTTCCTGGCGACTTCGTTAGATTGAAATTAAAATAGAAGCCAGCAAACGTTCTCGCATACAACAGCTACCTTCCAGTGATATCAAATGAAATCCAATCCAGCCGTTTCAGAGATTAACCGGAAGAAACACGGACGTACGTACAGACAGGCAAATACAATTGTCATTTCTTTATAACTTACATAAATATATCATATTCGTATTCGTATGTTCGTGAAATATATCGACTATTTAATATTACATACATACATTTTAATGTAATTAATTGTATGATTTAATGAATTTTTAATGAAATGTGATTTAATGTGTCAAACGGACTCTAAGGCGTCAAAAATTGAAAAAACCTAATAACGCTAGTTTATCTTTTGATATTGTCAAATTGTTTTTGTTAATTAATGCATTCGTTGTTCACGCAAAGATTTCGTGGAAGTCAACAAATTGCTCCGTTTTCTTACAAACGTTATAAAGGTTTAGAATGAATAAGCTATTTAATATTGAAGCAGTAAATTAAAGACACATGTGTTCTGATAACAAACTGAAACAAAAAATGATAACAGTTATCAATCTAATCGACCTCCGATGACCTTTAATAATTATTAATCCATGAATATTTCACTTATGCTTCATTTAAAATTTAACAATTTTAATCAACGTTCTTTTATAGGAGATGTGGATGAATTTTGCGAAAGAGGATATGTTGTAAGAAAAAATCAAGTTCAGATTTGTCTACTGATAGAGAAGAATAAACGAGCGGAAGGAACACCGAAGTAATCATCGACACTCACAGACGTCCGTAACACTAAAGGAGCAGATGCCTTGGCCTTTAAGACAAAAAAATGGTAACTTAATTTAAATTAGATTTTGTACGTTTTTAATTAGTATTTGATTTACTTGTTCGCATACATTTAAAACATGATCTCGAAGAACACACAGACTCCTAGTCTTTAAATGCTTTAATCATCCTTTAAATGCTTTAAAAGCTTTTTAATTCTGTACGGACGGGGTCGCTGGCTACTTCTAGAATTAAATATTATTTTAAAAAAGGTTAGATAACATGTGTGTTATATCCAGGAAGTGGTATTGTCTGTGAAGTTTAAATTGTCTATATCCTATTGCTTTGAGAGGGCCGCTGCCGCCGCTGCCGCCGCCGGCGGATGTATCGATGTACCAATTGAAAACAATCAGCCGATACACGGCGTTGCCGCACGGACACGGAGCGTGTTTAGCAAACATTCATTTCAACACCTCTGCGATTTATCTGTGTCCCTAGAAATAAAGTTTTGCTTAGGTCCTAATTTATTAAAAGGTTCTCTCGCTCCCACTAGATAGTATGCTAAGAAGGTGATGACATTGAAGGAGGATGACGATAAAGGTAGTGTAGAACCGAATGTATGGATGGATTGTGTGAAAGAGGATATGCGTAGGGTTTAATTTCAGATACGACGGCTGACAGCGATGTATGGAAGAGTACATAATGTGCCGACCCTCTATAGGGAAAAGGGCAGGTTGATAACACTAGATTGTATATTATAATGGTGGCAGGCACTATTTTTCTGGTCAATGATTTGATAGATATATTAAAACCTATTTTATCAA
The DNA here is from genome assembly GCA_027563995.1 of Papilio gigon. NCBI lineage: Eukaryota > Metazoa > Arthropoda > Insecta > Lepidoptera > Papilionidae > Papilio > Papilio gigon. The sequence goes on along the minus strand of JAODUI010000030.1, from coordinate 1,795,100 downwards.
ATTTAAATCATAAGAGTAGGGAAAATGATAAAGTACATTAAAGTAATATTGTGATGGGAAGAAAAATAATTTATCTAATTAATAAGCTATTGTAATTATTACAAAATACTCCATTAGCACTCCACAATCGATCTTGCATTGAAGTAGGGAACAGTTAACGTAATCTCAAAGTGCTGACATCAAAGTCCCGAAACAAATGACCCTTAAACGGTTACGTCATCTTTTTTTTTTCATCCTATGTATCCTCTGACATATTGGGGTCAGAGTCTTTATTGCGGCTTCTACGTCATCTTTTATGCCATCATCATCATCATCATCATTATCAGCCTAGTGTAGTCCACTGCTGGACGTAGGCCTCCCCCATCGATTGCCATATCACATTATAAATATGGAAATTATTTTGGAATGATAAATTTCTAATATCAAACGAGATCGCGTAACTTCTGGGTGAATGTGGATAAAATTTGTCAGAGAAATCGTAGTGTGGAAGAGCGCATAGGTTACTAAGGAAGTTATATTTAATGTCATGTTAACGAAGTAACGAGAAACGACTAGTTTGTAAAATTTTCATTTCATTTGTATGTATAATTGATTTAATCTTTATCCGGTATTAGGTTTATTGATAAGCTAGGAACGTGACTTGAAAGTAATTTATTTTACTCAATAGATATTCTGAAATAATCAGTTTCTATACTTTGACTTTCATATTAGATTAATTTTTAAAAGTATGCACTTTATTAGTATTCCAAAATATCGCGATTTTATATAATTTATTAGTTCCTTATGTACGAATTATGGCTAATAATAAAATTAGAGAATATCTTAATAACAGGTAACTTACGTATTAAATGTTATGTATAAGAAATTGTAAATAAATTGAACAAGTATGTAAACTGATTAATTTTTTGATGTTCTTTAGTGTTCAATAATTACAGTAAATGGACATTAAGAGTCTTCCTTAGTGACCAAAGCAGCATCATATCAAGACAGTCAGCATTAGGCCGGCTAACAGCTGTGACTGCTCAACCTGTACAATTTAAAAGTTACTTGTATAGATAAAATAGAACTGTACAGTTTTACTGATAGTTAAATTATTGCCTACAGGTGTCTACAATGCGTGTAGCGTTTTTAATGTATATCCGTAATTGTGAGGTCACCGAAGAAATATATATCTAATCGTTTGATTTTCGGTACATAAATCCTTGACAGATAAAATATTTTCGATAATAAACAAGTAAGTCCGTATGTGTTACGTCGTTCAATAGAACAATTTATTTTCATATGATTATGTTTTATGAAAAAAAAAATATTCTTCAAATCGATTGTTAGTTATAATAAAACGTTAGATCTAAAACAGTGTAAACATTCTGAATAACAAGTTGCGTCATCTTTGCGAGATTAAAGATTCGGCGATAACATAAGACAATAAATAATTCTGGCTAATCTGTCTTAAGTTTGTCTAAATGGGCTTAAATAGCTTAACTGGTTGATGAAATCATGAATAACATGAATATAGTCGAACGCAATGAATTGACTATGGCCTAGTCACCCCTAATAATAGTGTAGGCTCTGAGCCCCTCGGTGGAGACGTGTAATGAACTGATGATTCGAGGTCACCTGAAGGATGCAACTCATTGAGGTCACCTAAAGTCCTAAAGGCACCTAAAAATCTAGAAAACTAAGAATGATGATGAAGATGTTATTAATAGACAACATAATACCCCTATAATTAAAGTAATGAAATATGTCACCCTATTTTATTTACTAAAAATTACGTAATGAAAAAAAGTGCTCGATTTAAAACACGGCTAGAAAACATGACATTTTTATACAACAATATGATTACTATCAATATGGTTATAGACCCACTTAAAAACAGATTGGGGAAAAAAATATTCATTGTAGAATTAAAGGTATTCTTGATTGCTCTTGAGTGTAGGAACTTTCAACATATAACATATATAGATTGTATATTGTATTATATTGTAGATTTTTTGATTTGGAAATTAACAAAAAAAAGCAATAAATTGACTCAATGTAAAATATGGAAAATCGTATTAACATCGACAACCATCTTTGTGATACCGCCACTCGTTTGAACCCCTTCTCTTAAAAATATTTTACATTTTACTCCGTGAAACGGTTTCCGAACCGATTAATGTTTGCATGTAATTAATGAGCAACGAAAACATCGTTCTGTTAATTACATGTATTTCAACTAAATTACCATTTTAATGTAGTTTTAATTATGTATTATGCATTTACTTGACAATGTAACTTGACTGTTGTCTGGTCAACCTGATACAAGGTACGCTGCTCAGTGGGGACGCGGGACTGACGATGTAAATAAATAAGTTAAATATTTATTTACACGAAGTTGTTGAGGATAGTATATCGTGCACAAGCGCAGTGTAAACATTGCTTATTGTAACAAAGGCTTGATAGAACAAAGAATTCCGTTTAACATATCAAGTATGTTTGTTTTTACAATAACATTAGTAACGAGAGTGTCTCCGTATTGAATGGTTAAGAATTTAATCCTAGCATTAATATGAAGAGGTGCATTTTTTAATTTTAGTTCATCATCATCATCATCAGCCTAGTGTAGTCCACTGCTGGACGTAGGCCTCCCCCATCGACTGCCACGATAACCGGTCCTGCGCCGCCCGC
>JAODUI010000030.1:1780870-1791941 GCA_027563995.1 Papilio gigon | reverse complement strand
CTCCCCCATCGATTGCCACGATAACCGGTCCTGCGCCGCCCGCATCCAGTGCACTCCCGCAACCTTGACCAAGTCATTAATTTGAGTTAATTTACTAATATTTCTTGTAATAATTTCAAGTAAGCTTGAAAAAGGCTTGTATTAGGTTCACATAAGACAAATGGTGGGATTTGAACCTACGATCGTTAGATCGGTAGTCCGTGAACTATTAGGCTTTTGACGTTTCAAAATCGAATCGGATTTCATAAGTAAAAAGCGATAAAGGTACGTTTTTATTTATTTCTTTCATTTAATTACGGATTATTAAATTAATTGCTATATGAATTATAAAAAAGTTATTGTACTGTTGACAGCCGTGTACTTTTAAGAGTTTTTCGTATTACGAGAAATCAGGATTGGAGAACCTTTGCTCGTACGACACGAATACAAGTATTGTTTTGTATGACATTAAAAAAAAAAACATTGAAAATATTACTTTACCTTTATTGATGCCTAAACTGACAGTGCAAGTGATATTGGAGAAATTAATATCCACTGGATCTCTCCTGGGGATCTTAGCGACAGTTTGTCTGAGGCCGCCTTGAGGTCCCTGGGGAGAGACGGGGCTGGGGGCCTGCGAGGGGCTGGCACTAGGCGTCACTGGTATATCAGGCCTATAGGCCACACTCTGCTCGTCCACGATTTGCGCGCCTGCGAGCATCATGGTGCGTGCGCGGTTGTGCTCGCTACAGACGTGTGATGCGCGCGAACGCGGCTACCGTAATATCAATGCGCGTGCGCTTGTCTTCGCGCGCGCCTGTCGGCTGGCTTTTGTCTCACAAATTACACGAATTGATATGATGTGTCAATATTTCTGTTGTTGTTGCGAGTAAAACGTGTTTTTTTTTTATTGTAGGTCAGAGGTCTTTGCACTTTTATGCAATGAAACATGCGATTTTTTTTTTATTTATATTGTTCAAGTTATACAGCATTTTACAGAAAAAAAATTTAAACGGTTGATAAAAAACCCCCAGGGTTTATGCTCAACCGCTAGTCGCTGCTGCCTGCATTAGCGCCGAATTTACATACTGTTTACAATTTTTGGGGTTCCTAATAATCCCCTCCAGCACGTCGCAGTCCTGGCCGACTTTACTTACGATAATTCTTGACCCTCGACAACAAAAGAAAAAAAATTAAACAAGTAACGAGTGTGGATTTATTAATTAATATTTAATGTTTGGTAAAAAAAAAAGTTTTTATAATGTTAATGAAATGGATTTTCCTCCCATTGTTTCTGACCGAACAGAGTCAATGAAAAATTCGGATGATGAGAAAATGAACAAAAAAAAAATCGAATTGTTACACACATTTTTATTATTTTTTTAATGACATTTGCTCCAAGTGTCATAGAGACTTGAACATATATTAAATTAATCCAACAAATAACTATCGTTATGTATACTTGTTTATGGTCGGCAGCCGTCGGCGTCACATTGACAAGTCACGTAAACTTAATAAGATATCACCGCATATCACTTATTTGCCAGGATCTTGAGTCTGTTTTTAAAACAATACAAAAAATGTCATTCCTCTAGGATTGTAGATGAGCGTCGACCATCATCTCTGTGATCCGGCCAATCGTTTGCCCCTAATTAGAAAAAAAATTTGAACCTAACCTAAAAATCCTACAAACATTCTGAAAATAACAGATTTATCTTGACCCCTTTCAAAATTGTTCTAGTTTCGGTGATTCCCCGGCTAATTCATTAAATCTTTTTTTTTTTTTACTTAAGAACGTAGAATTTTATCCAATCATCGTACACTCCGAGACTTGTTAACGCTGAGCGGTCAACCTGAATCACTTTAGAAATCACTGGACCACTCAAATCTATAAGCATAGACAACGTATCTGTTACAAAAAATAACATATGCTTTGTAGCTATAGGAAGACATTACAGGCTCCAAACAAATGGAGCTGTCCTCTACGGTACAAATCAAGTTTTATAAATAAAAAAAAGCAGTGCAACTTCCTCATTTATCTTCGCAGTCAATTATGTACTAAACGTGTTATAATTTATAGTAATTATCATAATTTACTAAACAAAAAACGTGAATATCAATTCTGGTTATAATGATACAATAGGAAGAGAATTATGAACTAAGGAACGTAGCAATCTTCATGTTTCTTTATTGTACTTACGATTAATCATTAATGCAACGTAGATAATATTACTGGAAGAATTTCTACCGTAGGATACCTTTAACACGTTCGCTGCGAAAACTGGTCTAAATCATCACTAATGCAACTTCCCTATGGTACGGCAAGGAAAAAAATGTACTTCGGCATAGTACAAAGGCGTAGATACTGAAAAAATTTCTACCGAAGGATATCTTTAACACGTTCGCTGCGAAACGAGGTCTAAATCATCCCTAACGCAACTTCCCTATGGTTCGGCAGGGAAAAACGTGTATTTCTCTGTAGTGCGAAGGGCATAATTTTGATAAAGGTGTGGTCTAATGGACCGCGTGTCGCATCAACGTGTAGTCGCGGAGCGGGTCGATAACGCCTCGTATCTCAGGGACGGAGAGTACACAAAAATTGCTGCCGCAGCGAACATGCTAAGAGCGTCGGTGGCGCAGTTGTTAAGCGCTTGACCGGACCTGACCGGACCGTATTCAACATTGTCCAAGTTCCATTCCCGTTATGTGTTTCGAATTTCATTTGTACATTATCCGACACTCTTATGGTGAAGGAAAATGTCCTGATGAGACCAGCAAAGAAATTCAAAGATATGTGTATAGTCAATTAACCACGACTGGGCCAGCGTGGTTGACTATAGCCAAATCAACCTTCATAATTGGGTAGGCTCCGAGCTCCTCAGTGCGGACGTATAGTGAACTGATGATGACGATACCTTTAAATGTATTTACAAAGATAGTCTTTATTGAACATCACCATCAGCCTTTGTCATTTACATGTAACATTCAAAAACAATTTTCTAGACGTAAAAATAGTCCATTATTTCCTTTAATTAAATCTCTCAATCAACCTTGGACTAATATCTATCAAGGTGACTTTATATCTTTTTTATATTAAATATGTAATTACATAAACAATATTAAATTTACCAAACAGGTAACGAACGTTCGAAGGTTCAGTCGGTTACAAAAAAAATAATTCCTCGAGTCACGAAAATAATATCCTAGTAATTTCAAACAATTATAGACTGGTTATTTTATTTAAGGCCTGGTTTAGACAAGCCGGGGATCTAGCAATTTTAGAACGGTAACTATGCGGTTTCAGAACCACTTGATAACATGTCATCTGTTACTTAAATATTAACTTCATTAGATTAATTATAATCTACTCGATTCGAAAACCGCGCGTTTTCCGCCATGTCATATCAAGGCTATATAATTTTTTTGCTATAAAAATAGATTATATTACACTGGTCTAATTTGCCCAGAGGAATGGAACGTGACGTCAACGAAATAAATTATGGATTGGTATTAACTTCGGTTAAAGAAGTACCTATTTTTTTCTATTCTAAACAAGTAATAACTCAGTTTAGATTATGGTCATATTATCTAATAATTACCACAGAGGAAAGAATGATCCAAATCCATTAAAATTATTTTCAATAATTCTAATTATCAAAGTTACGTGTTAATAATTGCAATAAGAATTTATAGATTTCATACAGCAAAACTAGTAGTGACACCTAGTAGTATTTTTTGAAACTATTAAAGCCAATGACGTTAGTCTTTGATATGTACAATAGATGGCGCCAATACTATTTATAGAATACATTAATCAATCGGCAATACATAGAGAGAAAAAAAAACTTTATAATCATGGATACATGTTACTACATTATGAAGGAGAATTCGAAACCACTTGCAGCTTAGTGTATCAAATACGGTTCCCATTATGGTCTTAAACCATTTGTCCACTAACCTCTTTAGGACAGCGTAGATCGTTACTTTGTTTAAAATATTATTGTTCAGTACATATATAAGAAAGTTTATCTAATATTAGTCTAAAATACATATCTATTTTGCACTTTGAATGAACTTTGCTTGCACTTTGACATTTGACATTTAATTGACCTTGGCATTGCATCGCATCGGCTAGTGAGATCAGAAAGGGGGAAAATAATTAATGGTTTTGAATTTATTAAAATCCGTAACATTTGAAGAGTCGAGGAATTTTATTTTCTACCCGTTTCGGTTAAATAAAATTAGCCATTATATATCATTACAGCTATATGCTTGATTAAAGTTCGTATTCCTAATGTTAATATAGGAAAGCGTAGCGGATTTGAAACTGGAATGTTTTAAGATCGAAGTTATCATCATCGTCCCCATCGAGGAGCTCGGAGTCTACCTTATAATTAAGGGTGACTGGGCCATAGTCAACCACGTTGACCCAGTGCGTCTTGGCTGACTTCACACATATCTTTGAATTTCTTCGCAGATTGTGCAGGTTGCATCACGATGTTTTCCTTCACCGTAAGAACATCGAGTAACGTATATATGACAATTAAGAAAACAACGAAAAACACATTGGTACATGGCGGCGATAGAAACTGAACAGTGTCGAGTACGGTCCGGTCCGGTCAAGTGCTTGACAATTGTTCCACCGACGCTCAGCCAGTGTGAAGGTGGACAATACACGATTGCCAATTCAAATTCTGACCTTTCTTCGATTTTATATTAAATGAACTGAACGTTGTGTATTAGTTTCTTATGCGATATTAGATCGAAAGTGGGAAGCAAATTTATTTCTTCGACTGTATAATAATCTTAAATATCAACTTGCTCCGCGTTATGTAATATTAAAAGATAATAACCTACCTGTTTTTATAACATGAAACTAGTATAATTTTCAAAGACCTGTTTTTGATTTGTCAAAAAAAAACTTGTATTAGCTGTTTCTAAGTTTTTTTTTTGTTTGTGTTGAATATTGATAATGTTTTATATACATAAATGTTTACTTTTTTTTGTTTATTTGTAACGTCAAAGTGTGGGTGAATGTTGCGTCGTGGGGCGGCTATTTAATTTGGCACAAGACAGGAAAAAGTTCGCTGAGCTGCCGGCTACTTTGGAGACACCCAGAGTGAGACAGGTATATTAGTAAAAAAAAATATTGAAAGAAAAGATATTTATAAAGACGGCAACATAAGAGAACTTAACATGGAAAGAAAAACTAGTTTTAATCGTAGTGGGGTTTCACAGCTGACGCATTGACGCAAGTCTATTCATTTCAAAGTTCAAAAACTTTGACATGTTGTCAGGTCGATGATTTGACAATTTACGTCCCATATTCCTTCGTAAGAGAATTAAAAAAAAAATACTTTTTGATGAAATCTTTACATTTCAGAAATAGCTTCGAGAATTTTGTCTAAATTAAACTTAACATGTGCATGATAACATATTACCTACAAAGGTTGTTAATTCACTTCAAGGTATTTTTAAACACAGCCTTAAGCTATGTACTTTATTTACATGTTTATTTTTGTCATAAATAACAAGCTTTCGACTTTAGACATTGTCGATTTAAATCACAAAGGACTTACTCAAGTCACTTAAATAAAAATAAAAAAAAAACTCTCTGGAAGAAACTTTATATCTCATTTGATCCCAAAACGTAAAAAAGAACGGATTCATTTACATAAAAAAAACCCGTTTTAAAAGTTATTCATGTTCCACAATTTAACTTTTGAATTTCATTTATTTTTTTTCCTTATCCCTTTAGCAATTATTAACGTGATAAAAAATTAAAAACAATTTTGAAATTAAGTATTTTTTATCATGAATTATTTTAATTGGTATTAATATATCTTGCAATACAGCTCCACTTAGTCTTGAATTGGTCACTAAGGGAATCACTTAGTGGTACACCTAAACTACTCCGAGAGAGACAACTTAACAACTCTTAAGTTACATTAACTCTGTCTTCTTAACTTAATTTACTTAGATGTGAGTTATTCCAGTCTTTTAGAGCGTTTAGTGACACGGGATTTTTTTACTGCTGAGATGAAAATTGAAATAAATAATTACTATAAAACATCGTTATACACAAGCGCATATCAATATATATTTTTTTACAGAAAAAAAAATAGTTCGCGGCAGCAGTTATTTGACATACACGTGGCCGATGAATTCAGTCCGAACCAGACAGCGCGCCGTTACGCACACAAGCGCGCCCGCGCAACGATCGCCTTTATCAAACGCGAACATTTCCTACCATCTAGAATGTTTTATTTAATTACTGTTTAAGTTCACATTTGTTTGTACTAGGAAAAATATATATGCACGCAAAAATTTTATATGTCACTTATGAACAAGCGAAAATATAAAAGTCGACATTTTCGAAACACATCGTAGTGTGTTGTTGTGCCAGTTTTATTTTTATATAGTAATTAAATATCATTCAAAATTAATTCTGTAATAGGAAAAACAACAACAAGTGTGATAAAAAGTTTATATGCAGTGATAGTGTGTTATGTTCTATTTATTTTGACTGGGATTATAAAAGTTTTTTATAAAATGGCTAACGCATTGGCAGTACTGCAGGGACTTGGACAAAAAGTGCGCGGGAAGGAGCATAATGAGTGTAGAATATTGCAGATAAATATGCCACCGCCTACATCGGTGGACATCGAGTTTAAAAATATAACTATGACAGTCAGAGAAGGATTGACTTCTAAAAGTAAGTTTACACATAGGTAAACCTACATATCACACAAAACTCTGAACCATTTTCAATATATAACGTGATCTGATAAACTTGACATTGGACACAGCTAATATAACTGCAGATAGTTATTTTTAATCAAATAATGAATAATTTTTATGACTTATAGTAGAATTTCGACCAAAGGGCTAACACTAGTGTTTTTAAAATATCTATTAAATGATCTGTACTATTTTAACACAAGTATAATTAATAACTGACAATGAGTAATTAAAAATGCTTCTCGTATTTTTTGTAAGCGAGCTTCAATTTGTAAATGTTAAAAAAAAAAAACATGAAGGTAAAGTGATATTTCGGAGCGTCAGTTTCGGACTCATTAGCATTTAGGACTTTGGTATCAGAACTCGATAACCGTCCGACAATGTTAATGCCGGTGTCCATGGGCGTCGATGATCGCTCATGTGAATTCGCCGCTCGTTTGCCCCCTTCTCGTATAAAAATAAATAAAAAATAAGCCTACTACTGTCACCAACACACGGTAATGAAATACTGTTATCTTATCTCTATTAATGTAAATAAATAATAATGTAATGACACGATTGCCTCACACATACATACAAACAAACATAGACTGGAAAGATTGATTTCGTTTTTGTTGTATATTACTAACATCAATTCCAAACGATGGATGTTTATCATGTAACATGAAATGTAACAGAGCGTCGGTGGCGCACTTGTTACACGCTTGACTAGACCGTATCCTACTCGACATTGTCCAAGTTCGATCCCCGCCATGTATAGATATGTTTTTCAATTTTCGAAATATATATATGCATTGTCCGACGTTCTTACGGCGAAGGAGAACATCGTGATGCAATCTACACATATCTGCGAAGAAATTCAATATTTTGTGTGCAGTCAATCAACCAAATGGGATGGCGTGGTTGACTATGGTCTAGTTACCCTTAATAATAGAGTAGACTCCGAGCCCGTCAATGAGGACGTGTAGAGAGCTGATGATGAATGATGGAACATCAGAACGGCTTAACGGATCTGGATGAAACATGCAACCCGGATGGATTACTTACTTATTTTTTTTTCGAATTCTGACTGGGCGCAGTTTATTGCGACAGTTAATTTGAGATTTTTTTTTTTTTTTTTTTTATATTAAAGTGTGCAAACGAACCTCGGATCGCCTAAAATAAGAATAAAAACATTGCAATATTTTTTGGTCTACCTATATTTTGATTCTTAGATCATAAAACTTCTTGTATACAAAATGTTGTTATTTTAATGACTTTCGAAGAAATAATTAAATATTATATCACAATATTGTTGCGAAATCGGTCCGTGCAATATAATTAGGAACTTGTAAATTGGCCAATTATCAACTTAAATCACTTCAAAAATCAGCGACTCAAAAAAAGCGATTTTGTAACTGTTTTTTTTTTTAATTAATTACATACGGCGGTTATTCTCAGCGAGCTGTTTTCTTTAAATGCATTTATTTTTTTATGGCAACGGATTTAGTATAATTATTGTTGCCAGTAACTTATTTACGGACCCTTTAGTGTTGAGGATGTTCATATTGGTAGGTAACCTGTTTTCATTAGACTTCACATTGCTTACTGCCACTATTTATGAAAACAAAGTTTTGTAAGTCCAAAATACCTCCAGTATTGGTCTGTTGATTTTCATAACGTAAACAACGTGTTTGTTATAGTGATTTATGTCAATTTTGCTGTCTCCGTACAGCAACTAGGCTTCATCTATATAACGTGTGTTAAGTCCATATAGGGCATGTAGCGACATCTAAATATGGTTAGAAATAAAGATACATTGACGTAGAAGAATAAAGCTAATGAATTATTAATTAGAACAAAGTGAGCAAGGGCAGGGTTTTCTAATTTTAATGTCACGGTGATGAAATTGTAACAGTCGAATTGCGGGATTCGAATTCTCGATCACGTTATAGAAAATTCGTACCGTTAACCATTTGGCTACTGAGAATCTATAACAAACAAGTATTATTAGTGTTTGACCGGCGAAGAACCATCCATCTAAAATTTCGCATTTACAATACTATTATGATAGCATTGTAAATGCCAAATTAATACTATATTCCTCCTTAGAAAACTGTCAAACTGATATTTTGAAATATTTACTTAATTAGAAATCTAACGTCTTCTATATTGGGAAACGTGCAAATGAAAGTAATGGTTGTAAAAAAAATAATTGACCTTGTTAATTATTTATAAGTATTAAAATTTGTTTTAAAAAAAATATATATAATAAAAATATATTTATATTGTAAATGAAAAGAGCTCAAGGTCAGCGAGGGGTCAGTGAGATTATAAATGGGAACACTCCGACACCGAAACACAATACACGATTAATCATTGAACAAGAACACACATAGATAAATATGAATGTGTAAACAAGATGTAATCATAGAATTACATTAAAAAAAACATCAATAATTTACTATAATGTAAAATTATTGATTCATTTCCTTAATTCGTAATTTAAATATGATTTTTTTTAACGTTTAAACTAACTTGTTATTTATAATGTATTAATGATTGAGTACTTTTTTTTAAAACATTCCAATTTCCGAAACAATCTTCTATCTTGTGTTGTGTATATAATTAGGTAATGAACTGGTGGTCGGCAATGACCTGGTCATAGAGTAGGCACCGAGACCTTCGTCGGTGATGTGAGCTGATGATGATAAGCTGTTATCAATAAGTAAAATAAATGTGTGTGGAGTTCCATTGCGCAACTGTTTCCGTACAGAGGTCTCTATTGGTTTTCAATCGCTTTTCGCTATTTGTTAATGATTAATAATGTTCACACTATATTACTTATAAAAATGGCTTAACTCACGTGTAAATCGGTGTCGGTACCGACTAGTTTCGAGCCCATCTGGGGCTCTTCTTCAGGGTGAGTGAGACTATAGCGCGTTCGGGTCCCGTCGCTCGCTGAGTTGTCATTTTTATAAGTATTGTAGTGAAATGTCACGGGTAAGTTTTAGTAATATAATGTTTACACTGTTTTCAAGTTGTTTATGATATATTTCTAGGGATTTTGTAACAGCTTTAATAATAAATATTTATGAATTGAACGTATTTTAATTTGATTTACGTCAAATAGGGTCAAACTGTCTGAATTTTTATAATGTACATGGCGTCATTTATAATTTTGTTGACTACTGGAGTGTGTGTTAGTTTATAATGCTTTTTCTTAATCTGTAAATATGTATATTTATTTTAATACATATGGAATATGTTTGGCTGTTATATTTTTAGACTTAAAAGTTTTTGTGTTGTTTTTTCACTTAGTTATAAATCTAAATATGGAAAGTTCGACTTTGGCCATCTTTTCTATTCTATTATTATTAAATTGAGCATCCCTCGCTGTTATTCTCACCTCGACAGGTCATCTTGTGACAGGTTGTCAAAGCGACAGCTTTTCATTTATTTTGTCGCATTGTTGCCATTTTTGTATACAAATATTCCAATCTATTGAATTGATTCTATTTTTGAATTCTTGAATTTTAAAATAAGAAATATTTTGCTTATTTTAAAATTCATTTCACAATTTTAGAATTCAAAAAAAGAACGTGTCCAACGGTAAAATATTTGACAACGGATTCTTGAGTTTTGACACTTTAAAAGGCTACAGTTTGTAGAAGTAGATCATCTTTTCTTAATTGCATTTTTAAAAAACTAAATATTTACATTCGGTAGTAAAGTGCGTATGTAACTAGAGAAAAAACAAAAACGCGACCGTATAACAAATAAGTCGTAACGAATAATGTAAATTTATGATAATCCAACAATGGCCAGTGACCTTGTCAATAAACCGTAGTACAAGCATCATATGTAACAAACAACGTGATTTGCCTTTTATCAGTAACGACAGAACTGCAAGTTTGTTTACTAGTATACAGTTTTCATTTTACTCCCTATTCAATAACATGGACCATCTCAGTTATGGTTAGGTAAGCGCTCGACCGGACAGTACTTGACATTGTCCAAGTTAAATCGATGCCATATACTAATATGTTTTTGGTTTTTCATTAACGAATTTCATTTTTTTTTTGTGAAAAATATTAGTAGATTTTTATTAATTTACTAATATCTCTTGTAACCAGAGTAAGTATGAAAAAGCTTGTGTTAGGTATGGTTCACGATAATAGTGTAATAGTGGGATTCGAACCCGCGACCGCAAGATAGGTGGTACGCACCCATAACCATTAGGTTATTGGCGCTTCGTACATTATACGACGCTATTACGGTGAAGGAAAACGTCGTGATGCAACCTGCACATATCGGCGAAAAAATTCAAAGATATGTGTGCAGTCAACCAACACGCACTGGGCCAGCGTGG
>JAODUI010000030.1:1761777-1774770 GCA_027563995.1 Papilio gigon | reverse complement strand
ACTGACACCGAGTTGCACGTGAGTTAAGCAGTTTTATAAGTAGTATAGTGAAATGTCTCACGAAAGTTTTAATAGTTCAATACAGTTTGACAGCTGATCAGTATAAAGCAGCCGCTTGCTAACCGCTATCGCGATTATTTCTGTCCGAAAATAGGTAAAACATTCTCAAGCATAAAAGTTGCCGGCGTCAGTGTCTTTCCAAGAATGACTTGGTGGAATTCAATTGAGTGAATAGGCACATACTAAACAAGCGCGTACCTTTCCAGGACATCATTACTAAACATCAGACGAGATGGTATCAAGCGGTGGTTTAGTGTTCAAGTAAAAATAACAAGAGACGAGTAGACTACACTTAGTCGCTATTGGGTCTTTAGATTTGTAGGGTCAATAGTATTCTGCACTTCATTCTCGTTAAAATGTTAGAAGCAAACCTCTATCTACATGGTAGGAGAACGTTAAGTTGAGTATTAAGGGCTCCCATTTATCGCCATGTTTGATGGACATTATCAGATGATTCAGATCACGGAAACATTATAACGCTTTCAATGCTTTCATAATACAAATAAGACCACTGTTCACTGATGGAATTTGGTCAGGTAGGTTAACATGTAACAATTGAATTCTACTTAAAATATGAAATTTGTAGGTAATAAATAACATAGAAAACAATTGAACAATTGAATCCTTTAACTTTTACATAAACTGCTAATATCTAACACTTTTAACGTCTAATTAGAGGAATGTGATTGAAAGAAAAGCGAATGTTTAAACGTTTTCAGTTGACGGTCGAAAGTTTGTACTGACAGACATAATTCAAAATAAAAACAACACAAGTTCACATTATTTTATTATAAATTTACAAGCGTTGAATCTTGAAACTGTCAACATTTTAGCAAGCGATATTTTTTTACATTTATTAAAATATCGCACTACATTCTAAAGGTCTCTTCTGTGAAACATTTTTAAGATTCTCAAGTTTTCAACACAAAGATTAACATCCTCTCAGCTTTAGCGTCAAAAATAACCGTTAACACTAAAAACTGAACACCTTCCCTGTGAACATTTTCACTCTCTTATCGAAGTGAGAGTAACCGTCACACCGTGAAGTGCCACTCGTCTGTATCTCAAGCGAAACAGCGCTTTTATATAACGAACTACTAAACGACAGTATACGATAAATGTTTCTTGCAATGCTTTAAGCAAGTTAGATTTTAACATTGGAAATCGAACTCGAAACCTCAGTCATTTGTTATTTTTCTTGCATGTTGTAATTCTGAAATTATTGTTCTCAACAGCGTTCCGCAATTCGGCGGACATATACTATATTAGTTCTGAAGTTCTTTTTATGGAAGAATTATTATTAAATGATATTAAAATGGATGCGGAAGTCGGAGGACCGCATACTGTGGAAGGCATTGGGAAAGGCCTATGTCCAACAGTGGGCAGACAAGGGCTGTTGATAATGATGATGAACCTAGTGCATTTCCTCTTTATACAAATATTGTAATTTCTTTGTACATACAGTTAGTACGTTGAAGTTTTCCTTGATCGTATTGCTTCGTACTAAAATGCCATTTGTTTCTAAGAATGTAAATAATGATGAAATCAGAAGACGCGCTAATAAGCTAAATCATTCGCCATGACTACTTAGTCATCGAAACATTCAATTAATCGAATCTTCAACTAATTCTTGCGTCGGTAAAAAATAAAATATTGACTGATGTGAAGTTTATTTTTTTCTAAAGATATATCCACGGGTCAGTCCAAGTATTACGTAAGCACTACAGGTCGGGAAGTCTTTGCTTTGCTTATTTTTAATGACATGTGGGGCGAAGGGTCTAGATGGTGATTAAGTCAACGGAAATTATTACTTTTTTTACAAATATTGGTAACCTACACTTTGTCTGTGCTTGAAAACTAATAAAAACGAATTATAAGTAATGGTCATGAATCGTTAAAAATATTAGAATACTCTACAAAAATTCATATACCAATGGGGGTGAATTAGTGTAATAAATCTGCTTACGTAATACTTGAACGGCCCCCGTACTAAATTAGTACCTAATAGAACTGCTAAATGATGAAGATAATTAGGTACTTAACGCACTTATCAAAATTACCCGTTTACTCCTTCTATTCTCATAAATATGATGCAGCAATACTGATCAGGTTTTGAAATAAATCTATTTCTTACATATATCCTATAAACTACATCTAAACAATGTAATACACGTAGTAACACAATTAATTAATTCATATTTACATTGCATTGCATGTTCTAATAAATCATTTTATTTTATAAAACACGGCCAGGCGAAGACAAACAATAAATCACAAATAAGAAATATAATGTTAGTAAATCGTTTGTGTTATAACTTATACCTCAATGTACACTTTTCATCATTCACTGATCATCGTTCAATGATTTAATGAACTATAATGAATGTGTTCGCAGAGGTCTGGACAGCCTGACGTCTAAGCAGTGCGTGGAGCTACTGAAAGCGCTGGCGCGCGACGGCCGGACCGTCGTCTGCACCATACACCAGCCTTCAGCATCGCTCTATACATTATTCGACCATGTTAGTTGTATTACTTCATTTATTAATAACAGACTCAATAATTGTTCTATAGTTAGTCTAGCTATTGAAAAATCTTTATTACATCTGCCAGGTATACGTGTTGTCGGAGGGCATGTGTATATACCACGGCTCCAGCTCGGACACGGTCCCATATCTCGCCGCAGTCGGCCTGCAGTGCCCCAAGTATCACAACCCCGCTGATTATAGTAAGTTCATTATGGTCATTCTATAAAAAGGGCTATGCTTTAAATAATTCATCGTTTATGTGCACCCTATGCTATTTATTGTAGGATGATTTGTCTCCATGTTCTCAGAAAAGTGCGTCTGTTGTAAATCTTTCAGAAATAAGTCTATTACATTGGTCGGCTATTTAAAATGAATCAATAGTTTTTTTTCATATTTCTATATCAAAATCAAAATTCCTTCACAGTATTAGAAATAGCAAACTTAGAATACGGCAACTTCAACGAGCAGTTGGCAGCGAGGTGCTCTAGTCCCGAGGACAAAGTGTTACAGTCACCACCCACGCCGACTAGTTCTGACGACGTCAAGTTCTCCTGCGGCAAGATGTCCACCATCATCCGGCGCCCGCACGAGGTCTACAAGTTCAGTATACTGTTCAAACGGTGTCTGATACAGCAGTATCGAGATTGGGTAATTACACTTTTATTTTAAGAACATAGCTACCAGTGCTGCAAGCAGTCTTGGACCCACTTGGAAACGAAATAAAGATTCTATCAGTAAAGTTATGTATTGTTTTTTTTATGAACTGTTTAATCCGATTCTAAACATTATATCCAGGGCTTGGTAACTAGATTAATTTACTTATGTCTGTTATAAAATTGAAATTATCGAATCATTTGTAACATGTCCACTGACCAAGAAAATAATAATTTTCTTGACCTTTTCCTTAATCAAAACAACTACGCATGTGTTAGAGATCACAAAGATGTTTTACAGACGGTGACACACCTAAAGTTGCTTCTCCACATCGTGATCGGCGTGCTGATCGGGCTGCTGTACGAGGAAGCGGGCAGCAACGGCAACAAGACCATCAACAACCTCGGCTACTTCATCGTCTCCTCCGCCTACCTCTGCTATACTTCTCTCATGCCCGCCGTACTTAAATGTGAGCTCTTTTAAATATGTAGACGATATACAGGGATTCCGATACTTTAGGCTGGTAAAGTTATCAGTGAATTAGAAACGATATTAGAAGTTTCCTCCTTTTGACATTCTGTTCTTTAATTGTTTGTGTCATATATTTATGTACTGTGTTTCTCTAGTATGTGTGGCAATAAATGGGTTTTCTTTCTTTCATTGAAGATTAGATGTGAAAATTAAATAACTGTTTTCCTTATTATGTCATGCGGAGTTTTTATTTAAAAAAAAAACATTTATCATATAATTCATTTAACAGTTCCTCTGGAGTTGGCCGTGCTGAAGAAAGAAAACTTCAACAATTGGTACAACCTCAAGACTTATTATGCTGCCATACTGGTTACTGGCATACCTCTACAGGTGAATGATCATATTTAAATGGCAGAGCATCGTTAAGTCGTTAATATAACATTAGTGTACGCAACGACAGGACACTTAAATTTTTGGACAAGATAGGATAGGATTAATCTATTTCTGTACTATTTCCACAATAATGTCTGCACTCTACACCACTGTATTGCTACATTGAGTACAACCTTCTCTTTTACTCCGCTGACGTCATATCTTCTTTCTCTTTCGCGTAACGAAATGTCTGACTGTGACGCTTTTTATATTTACATCGGCGAATTATTGTCTTTTTTCACAGATATGTTTTAGCTTCGTGTACTCAGCTCCGTCGTACTTCCTGTCGGGCCAGCCGCTGGAGGTCTGGCGCTTCGGAATGTTCGTGCTGGTGCTGGCCAACATCACACTGCTCGCGGACGCCGTCGGCAATGTTATCGGCACTTGTGTTAATCCCGTGGTAAGTAATAAACTGGGTTCCCAAATAAACTTTCATCTTTATTTCTTTTAAATATGATAACATGTTTGTATATAAGTGACATGTTTTTCTACAAGACGTGTCCACGGCGTGTCTATGGTTTGGTCTGTTGGATGTTTGTATCCGCTTTTAAAAATAAAGTTTTCATACTGTTACTATAAACAATAAAATCTACATACGTAATCTTATACGTATTTACATTTTTTATTTTTTAAATGTGTATTCAGTATTGTTTTCCAATTTTTTTTATAACTAAATAGATCGTTATTGTTATATATGTACCTGTGCGTAAGTATATATATCAAGATCTCCATATTAATGGAACAGGATACTTGCGAGCATTGAAATATAATTTCCATAAATATGTAGCTAGCTTTGAACGTTGATAAATCGTATTATACCGGTTGATTACGTTGAGATGTTGAGTTTCCGGTTATCTAACTGAACGACACTCTAAATATCACGTATTATTTCGTGCCACGTGTCACGCAGGCAACTATTGAATTAGCAAATAAGGCAGCTTTCTCTTTGTAACATAACTTCACAACAGTAATTATTTCACGTCAGACAGATGTATAGCAAAATTGTTTTACGACAACTTGAATATCCTTAATTTAGAGTAGAATAGAATAGAACGAATTTATTATTACAAAAAAATAGTAACTACGATAGTACAAAAAATGTGATTAAAGTTGGCCAGTTCAGTTGGTGCAGGGCGGTCTAGGACATCTTTGCGCTGGTTTTTCACGTTCATTTATTGCTTTTTAAACTTGCGTACATTCTCTGTTTATTTAAAGTAAGGAAGAATAGCAAATGATCCACAAGTTGTTAGGGAGTGAACTAGCCAAAGTAAAATTTTCTAAATTGTTGCCATATTTAAATACTTTAATTTTATTACGAGTACTTGTTTTTTTTTAAAGAATATTTTTAAGTATTAATTTAATTCTATGTGTAAATTAATTTTCTTGTAGAACGGTACGTTCATCGGCGCGATAACGACGTGCGCTATGATAGTGTTCGCGGGCTTTCTCGTGTTGTTCGCGCACATGACGCCGGCCATGCGCCTCGTCTCCTACATGTCATTTCTGCGCTACGCCTTCGAGGGGCTCGTGCTCGCAATGTACTCTTACGGCCGCGCGCCCCTCGCCTGCCCCGAAGACGTCATCTACTGCCATCTGAGGTAACACTGAAACTGGTTATAGCACGCCAGGCGCTCTCTAACGGATTGGCGTTAACAATGCAGACAATATATTAATGCAATCAACGCGCAAATCAATATGCGACTTCCTGACCCTTTATTTGCTTTAGCGTATCACAAACGGACATTACTAACAATCTGACGGTGACATGTCCGTAATATTGTAGCAAAATTTATACAATTTATTTCTTTTCAGGTACCCTAACAAAGTTCTCGAAGAGTTCAGTATGAACCCTGACAACTACTGGATCAACATCACAGTGTTGCTGACAGAGATCGTCGTCATCAGAATACTGGCTTACTTCACACTCAGACGGACTGTCAAAAAAACTGCGTAGTCTTAAATTGTAGGTGACATCAGTGATATATTTATTAGTAAGTCAGCGTAACATTGTAAGCGTTAGCTTATCCTACTATCGATGCAAGAACTCAGAGCTGAAATGATAGATTTTATACCAAAGTTATTTTGGTATTTCTTAGTAAGATTTCAAATTGTTAACGATGTTACGGTGATATTTATTTTTAAGGTTATGGTGGTGGCACTCAGAGCGAGGATTGGCGCTATAATATTTCTGCCTTGCCATAGACTAATTATTTTTGATGTTAAGAAGTAGTGTTGCCGTTACTTAAATATTTTTTAAGAAATTATTTTCGTAAACACGAAAATTGGTGCATTTAAGAGTTATAATTGTTAAAGAATGAAATGCAACGTTGTATTGTATTTGCAGTAAGAAAAGAATTGTCATTTATCTATTCATAATAACGGTGACGTCCGTCTATTTTGTGCAGTAAATTTAATTTAAAAATCCATGCTTGATTTTTCCCATTAACTTATCGAACAAAAGTAAGTACTTACAATTTGATTTATAATTAATGTATGTATTTAAATTATAACTTGTAGGTTATTGTATAGTTAGGGAAATAAAGTGAAACACCAAAGGTCGAACAATTGTAAAAGTTTCATTAATTCGTCTTTCCAATGCGACAAACGTCATTGTCACTTACTTTATTTTTTAATTATAACTTTCTATAATCTACTTTGTGCTGTAATTAAAAAAAAATGTGCCTTATTTCGAAGTCTGTGGGATCAAACATGTGATGAACAGTATGAAATAAATAATGTGCCTTTTTCATTTAAAACTTAGAAACTCAACTATATCTTAAATACTTTTTTTATTATTGAATTGAAACAATTAACCAATGTTTTATATGAAAGGAGATTGAATCGCACTAGAATATTATAGGGAAAAAAGTACACGTTTTGCGTTTTTTCATCTTTCAGCATATTTAATACAAAAGGTAACAATCATTAAATACAAAAAGAGAACAATTTATTTATATAACGGAAAATTGATTTGATTGAAATATTTCGATATAGCGATTCATTTTTTATAAAATTAACCGAAATGGTTACTTAAAATTTACGTGATACTAGGTAATGTATAAAAATTCCACTAGAAATATGTTAAAACATTAATAAAAGTGATATGTAATAAACGTATTAAAATTATAACGATCTCTTATTGCTTCATGTTTTGGCTTTTATTACAAGATGATGATACTTTTAGTAAAACATCCCTACAAAATACACTAAAGTTTTTCCTGGCATCGATATCGAGATTGTTTGAGTTGTGGATTTTAACTCACAATTCACAAACCCATGTTGCCTAATCCGTATTTTTCTAAGCCAGTAAGTAGACGAAAGAGTCCCCTTATCAACCAAATGATCAACCAAACTATTGATGCGAATAAATATCGTGCTACAAAAACAAAAAACTTTGAAATTTATCTGTTAATTGAAGAATCAAAATTACTGAAAATTAAATATGCAATTTTCTTTGATATTTCCGCGCCCTCAGCTACTATTTGTGTAAAGTACAAAGGTAAAGTAAATAGTACTTTTTTTTTAAAAAATTATTTGAAATACATAACGCTTTTGACATGATTAGTCTATGGTACAGTGTACATTTAAAGACTAATAAATAGATGTTGTTTTTGTCAATTCTGTAGCTTTTGTCTGTTGTTTTATTTACTCTTTGACTGTCACTGTCACTGTCAATTTTCTGCCTTGTTTTGTTGATTATTATGCTTTTCTGCTTATCCTAATTTATTTCGTAAAATATCTTTAGAGAGCTTAGATTGCTAGGAAACCGAAAACATGACGAAGAAATCAATAAATTTGGATGTTGATCCCTCTATAATGGAAAAAAGCATGAGGATCGTAAAAGTAAGTTCAATTTCCGAATTTAAAATAATAAAATTTGGAATAAAAATAACTAATGTTTTTTGTAGGAAAACGCAATGGAAGAGGAATTAAATAAATTATTTTCTTCGGTAGATTCAGTGCCGTATAAACTCGTCAAACCTACACCAGGTAACATTTTATGAAATCAATTTTTTACCGTAATATTAAGTACACGACATCTAGTTGATAGGTTGTTTTACAAAAATGGTTATAACAATATTGTCGTTATTTTAATCAATGTTATATTATATTAAATGGTCTCTACTATGTATACTGTTGTAATTTCACACAAATTATATTTACAGGTTTCTGTGTTAAAACTTTCATGAAACCTGACAGTAAGAAGATTTTTGTGAACATTTGCTTAACTGATGCTATACCATGCCCAAGGGACATAACAAATGAAGAGCTCATGAAAATTTTGAACTCGGAAGATCCTTCCAGTTACAGAGTACCTATGAGTATAGGGGAGGGACGTACAGAGTTGGACAAATCAGGTTCACCGGCAACGGTGTACGATGTGGCCATAAATCCAACATTCTTTACCAAAATTGAAAATGATGATCTTTTCCATACATTCTTTCTCACCGTAGTGTTCGAAGGGTTGCAGGACAAATATCAATTTGAAATAGATTCACAAAAGTATTCTGTTCTCAAGAATAGGAAATCAATTGGTACTCTGCAATCTCACAGGATTCAGATAAGGGATATAAAGACTTCAGAGTCACCAACACTTAAACCATTAATTGAGGAGATTAATAGACCATTGGACCAGAAAAAGATGAAGGAACCTGCAAAGTCTGAACAAATAAAGAAGGCTATTGCTTACCGATTGAGAAGGGAGCCACCTACTGGGGAAATTGATTATCTCCTGGCTGAATTTAAGATTCCGGCTACTGTAAGCATTATAATTTTATATAAACATTAATATACTATTGTTTAGGTCATCTCAGGGAAACTACGCTTTGCAGGCTTGCCTCACATCCAGTCACATCCCAGTACACGGCATGGTATCAACATGGCAACTCGTAAAATGTTTTTATTGATGTACCTGGGAAGCTTTATTAATAATTTTTAATTGAATTAAAAATCTTATATAAATGGTTATAGTTGCCAAAAACAATGTGTGTTACTGTTGAACGCTGTTTCTGTTTCTGTACATTGGATTATGTCCAAAGTCTCAAAAACATTTTTTTTTATGAGATAATTTTCTTTTACATTCTCAGTGATGTTTTAAATTTTCAGTTAGAATTGAAAGACCTACATTTAGAAGTTGGTGAAGACAGGCTTGTTCTAGACTCAAAGGGTCACTATGAAATAATTGATTTCTACCTCCCGTGCAGCGTGGACCAAGATATTATTGAAGCTAAACTGAATAGGAACTTTGATGTAAGTTAAATATTTTAATTTGGCACCCGTTGCCCACACTATCTTTGTTTTTTTTTTAAACATAGATTTTTGTACATTTTCCAACACTTCTTGTACGGTCAAAATAACCTTAAAATAGTTTGTAATAAGATATGGTTCACAATAGTCGAGTAGTGGGATTCGAACCCACGACCGCTAGATTACTCCGTAACCTCAACAATTACGCTATTGGCACTTCAGGTTTGGTATGGAAAGATGTTAATTTGTAAACTTTATATTTAGGAATAAGGCATTCTTATGATGAAAGGATTTTTTTTACAGAATTTAAATATTTAATAGTACTCTTATTACTAAATGTGATTTTTTAATGAAATCTTTGTTTCAGTTACTGTCAGTTAAAATGCCAGCAATTCATTAAGAGAACGTGAATTGAGATTTTGAAGCTTGGAGATCTCTGAACACTTGCTTGATTAAGTTCATTCATATTTCGGAGATTTCATCTTCGAAGTTAGTTGTTACTTTTCATTGTATTGATAAATAAATAAATAAAAATAAAAAATAATTTATTGATTATTTTTTTTTACATAAATAAAAATAAATGTAGTATATGAACATTTTATTATAGTTATTTGTTTGTGATGTTGAAATTGGAGATTCTTATTCTAAAAAGAAAATGTAACAATATTGTAAAATATATACATTGCAATATATTTAAGTTTATTGGCAAGTATTTAATCATTTTAAAAGATATAGAAAAGTTAGCCTTTTAAAGAATGCTATAGGTATAGTTAAAAAAATAAATTAAGCTTAAATAGAGATTCGATTATACTTAAGTATAATTTGTTATAAAAACACATTACATTTCATAATTGAGTCAATAATTTTGACCATGAGTGTACAAATTCAGTTAATTATCAACAAACTACATCATATTTCACATTAATCTAATGACTTATTTTATATTAATAATTGATAAAAAATATCACAATTTAAATGCATTTACTTAAAATGTTAATAGGAGATTACAAAGTTGAATGGAAATAATATTGTCTTAGAAAATTTATGTAGTAAGTAAAAGGTAGAAAGAATCGTTTGGAAAAGTTTGTTCTTTTATGAAAGTTACTCTAATGAACTAAAATTATCAATACATTAGCCGTTCCCCGCGACTCGGTACACGCAGAATAAAAATAACAATTACGTCTACTCAAAACTGAACCGTTCTGGAGATAACCTTTGAACATTGGCTACTAAATATTTTTACTTTTGGACGAAGCCGCGGGCGGCAGCTAGTCTTAGATAAATCGAACACTTAATATAGTCCATAATTAAATCGTACATGAAAAAGAAAATGAAAGAAAAAGTTTTACACTTTGGTTATATATTTTAAGTACAAATGTACAAGAATTAAACAGAGATTTAATTATAACGCCATCTAACGAGCGTCACCTTTAATTTCGCATTTTACTAAGATTTAATTATAGCGCCATCTAGCGAGTGTCACTTTAAGTTTCTAATGTCGAAACAAACAATTTTGTTCACTCTCATATTCTAAAATAAGTAACAATGTTTTCTATGGTTATTTTAAGAGTGTAAATTTGTCTAATTGCAACCGTTATGAATTATAACTCGTCGTGTTTGAAATGTAACATTTCTGGTGTGAAGTCATGAAGTCCACCGATTAAGTTCGCGTCGTGGTGCACATTGGGTAGATAAGGTCTGACCTCGTCCATGATGGTCTTGTAGTCTTTGATCTTGAGTGTGACCACCCGGTAGCCCTGGTGGTGGTTCCTCAGGTACATTTTGAGTGTCGGGTAACTGGTGATGTGCTCGTGCTGGCACAAGTTGCGTTCCGATAGACAATTCACTTTGCCGAAGTTCACCGCTTTACCCATAAACTGGAGAGAAAACGAACAAACTTAAAATGTTAATAATATAAAAAGAAATAATGCCTGTGTCGTGATTTACAGGCCATTTTTTGGCAAATTCCTTCGGAAAAAAATAGTTTTTTTTTTCGAAAAAAATGTCCATTGTGTTTGGATTTAGCCATGATTCCGATCATGACAATTTCCTGACAGTTCTAAGTACGGCTAGTCCGATTACAAATTGTCCAATTTCACTATCGTACGATGACAAAGTATTTTAAGAATAAAATAGCCTATTAAACTCACAATGGAAGCGAGAGCGAAATCCGGATACTTCTCGAAGCAGTGGTAACACCGCGGCGAGTGGAAGTACACCAGCCAAGGTCTCTTGTATCTGAATAAAAAAATATCTCAGTATTGCCATTTACAATTTAAAAATATATATTTGGAAAAGACGTCAAACTTGTATGATACTGTCTATAGTTTTTTTTCAATAGAGGCGGTATCCCTCCCTCTTGTTCTTCACTGGCGTTGTTTATCCGGAGATATTTTTATTTTTATTCCATCTATACAATATGTGACGGTAATGCTGATCTGGTCAAGTTTGCGGGAGAAATCTGAATGAGGACGGCCGAAGACTGATCGTCGAGGCGATCTTGAGGGAGGACTACTTCCAGCAGAGAGCTACATGTGCCCTTAGATATTGTATACCGACGTGTGAGTGTCGATGTCGTCGGCGACCTGCTTGGCGAACGTGTGCCAGCTCAGCTTCTCCACCGAGTCCTCGAGGTGCTCCAGCGCCCACTCCAGGATGTACGGCGCCTCCGACGTGTGCTGCAGGTTCAGCCTGCAATTAAATATACACTTACCAACATTTATCGCTAATAGCCTAACGATCAAGCGGTCGTGGGACTAACCATGTCCGAACACATTTTTTTAAGTTCTCCTAGACTTACCCTTAATTAAATGTATAGTTGGGGAAATTTATTTCCTAGCTTATAGGTAAAATGTCGTCCTACGCTCGCAATAAAATTATTTCTAGTCAACTTACTATTATTAGAAATGCCTACGGACAACGCTAGTAAAATAATACGTACATTGTAAATTCTAACTTTATTGTTAGTTTGCATTCTATCATGATCCTAAGTGGGTAGCAAATTTAATTCTTAGACTATGCCTGCTACAGTGAAGTTACTATGTAAATAAAAGTGTATTTCAAAGTGACTGACGTGTAATGTTGTCTGTTGTGGCGCGGGTAGAGGCGCGCCGTGGGCACGCGCACGTTGGCGCACAGCCCGCGCGCCTCCGTGCACTGCAGCACGCCCACGCGCACCCTCTCCAGCGGCCGCAGCTGCAACGTGCAGTTCAACAATTAAATTACCATCACCAGCTCACTATACCCCACTACTCCCCACTGGCGGGCTCGGAGCATGTATACAAAGACAGAACGTACTCCAGCTGGCACGGTTTGACTGACTTCACATATGTCTTTGAATTTTATCGCACACGTATTCAGGTCGGATCACTATGTTTTCCTTTGCCATAAGAACGTGGGATAAATGTGTTATGAAATGCAGAAAATCATACTTATTTGGTGGGGTTCAAACCTGGATATGTCGAGTTCGGTACGATCCGATGAAGCAACAACTGCGCCATCGATGTACAGCTTATGTATTACTTAATAGACTATACTACTTATAAAACGGCTTAACTCACGTGCAACTCGGTGTCAGTACCGACTAGTTTCGAGCCCATCGGGG
>JAODUI010000030.1:1740958-1757727 GCA_027563995.1 Papilio gigon | reverse complement strand
CCGAGTTGCACGTGAGTTAAGCCGTTTTATAAGTAGTATAGTGAAATGTCTCACGAAAGTTTTAATAGTTTAATTACTTAATAGACATTTAGTATATATTGACTATAGTTGAATTCAATGGAAATGAGAAATCACATTCAGACATATCACTAACAGACAATGTTATTGTCTATGGATTTATCGATTATAGCCTAATGGTTAAAGGCACGGTTTTCCCATCACGTCGTTTAATGTTCGAATCCTCCATTCCACTATTGTAAAGCTAACACATGTTAGCTTACTTGGAATGGTACAAGAAAAATTAGTAATTTAAAAAAGAAGTTCCAAAGTTGTGGTTTTTTAATCTGTGATTATAGTCTTATGAACGTCAAATGGTCTTTAGTCACATACCCTCCTAGCAATAATCCGCCACTCGTGCGCCAGGTCCAGGCACAGGCGGCCGCAGGCGGCGGGCAGGTGCGCCACCAGCCACGACTGCTGGCGCCCCGACACGTCCATGACACCCAGCACGTCCTGCTCGCTCAGCGACACACCTGGCATATAATTCATGTCATCCAACTATTGCAAACAGATTTCCCGGTCTCTGAACAATTGTACTTTTGTCAGTTACTACGTGCTTGTTTTCTAGCGACATGTAACAATTCAGATGCGTGTAAAGGAGCTAGATGAATACTGATTTGCGCTTGCGCAGGGTCGGTGTCTATACTTTACCTTAATTATCGGTGTTATAAATTTGTATAGTGTTTTATTCTATGTGATAATAAATATGTTTTCTTTCATACACACAAGTCACAAATAATCAAATGATAAAGTTAAACGGTTAGTATAAATCATAATCCAAAAGATCAAGATCAAGATTTTTAACGTAGAGAAATGCTTTATACCACCCTTACTGGAACAATGGCGGTTATATTTGGCTTGTACCGATTAAAACACCACGGTGTCCGCCAACTGCGAAGAGGAACGGGATCCCCAAATGGAGCTGGCTCCACTGGTTACTTCTAGAGGTTGCATAGGGGGGGATAGGACCCTAAACCTGACCATCAACAACCCTAAAAATCCCGCTTTTATTGTAGGGGAAGGGACAAAGAAAATCAACTTACAGCCACTATCTTGAAGCAGTTCAATAAAGTCAATGATTTGTTCAGAATCAATGCGTCCGTTGTAGACGTGTTGCTGGCGGCCCTCCTGCACCAGGATGCCGGGCTGGTCGGCCACCCGCCGGCAGTGCTGCTCCGTTTGCAGCGTGCACACCATTATACCGAACTGAAAGTATGATGCTAAATTAATTAAAAAAAAAAAGCACTCAACAACGCTTTGAGAAATAATACGAATATAATAATATATGTAAAGATGAATACAGTATACATTTATAATCAGAAAAATACTCGGGAAACGTTATCTATGGATAAACTTTCAAAGTGTATACTACTTATACAAACGGGTAATCCCCGTGTAAATCGGTGTCGATTTATGAGTCACTCAGTGAACGGGCTGTAACCCGCTATAGTACCGATCCCACTCACCCTGAAGAAGAGCCCCCGATGGGCTCGAAACTAGTCGGTACCGACACCGAGTTACACGTGAGTTAAGTCGTTTTATAAGTAGTTATAATAATTTAATTTCTCAGTGTAATAATTTATAATACATAACGTTTTGAAAATGGAGTTTCAATTGGACGTTACATTATAAAACACTTCATCTATAGATCGTATATCTATTGTAATGAATAGAACGTAGCTTCAAAGGTAGACAAGATAGAAAAAAAACATATTCATACTTAATGCGGTACCTGCTCAGTCAGAGACATTTAAGGCTAAGCATTGTCCAAGGGTCTTATTGACTAATTAATGAATCTGAGTGCGAAAAATTGTTACTTACACTTATATCGCCTGATTCAAGGTAATGGTTGCTGGCCTCAGTGAAAGCCTCCACTATATGTTCCCAGGAGAGCTTGTGGGGCACCACTAGTAAGACCCATGTGCCCACATCTGACCAAAAAAAGAAATGTTAAAAATATAACAAATGTAATATATTAAGACATGTTTGTTAAACGGAATCTAACATATAGAAAATTAACTTTAGCCTGAAAGAAAAATTCTTTGGGCAAAGTGGCCATACGCAAGAGAAATGTTATTCTAAAACCACGTGTAATCCAAAATAATTCTGGAAAAAATACTTTTCCTCACTTAACTAAACTAGATTTTACATCACATTACTTTATCATCCAATTTTTACAAAAAAATAAAAAAAAAGCAAATCAACATGGCCGCCATGTATGGAATTTGACGTGCCCCTACTTAATAAACGATATATAACTGACCTCCATCTAATATCCTTTGAAATTCGGACGCCGACAGTGTATGCAGGTTGTGCACGTCCGCTGCGGCCTGTATGAAGGTGGCGGGGGCGAGGGCGGCGGAGGGGGGCGCGCGCTGGTACGCGCCGCCGCGTTTCAGCAGCGCCCAGCACGGCGCAGCCTCCACCTGTAGGGACACGCACAGCTCTCGCTGGGACTGGCAATCGATTGTACCTGAAAATAGATTTTCCTTTGTTATTTTTCGGAAAAATTCGTAAAAATTCGTATTTATCGTGCTCCCTCAAATTGATTCAGTGCCCATCTTAGAGAATGACATTATTCATTGACGTTAATAAAACCTTATATTTACCAAAGTTCATATTAGGGAATTTAATTTTCATTTGGTGTAGAAGTAATTTATCATCATCTTCACCGGGGAAGTAGATCACCCACGGCCGCTCGGCACCGTTGCGAAGTTTATTTCTTATGTTCTGAAAAATAAAATTACATAAAAATTGTCACCATGAAACAACAAAAGTACATAGTTAGAAAAATTTATATTAATATTAACATGTGTAAGTCAATATAACGTAAACCTAGCTTGTTTCAATGCACGCAAGCACTCACGTACGTACGCACGTTCTCACAGACGCAAGCACGCATTACGTACGCACGTACGCACGTACGCACGCACGGACGCACGGACGCCAACTAATTATGGTAATTTGTTAATAATTACATTTATTGTTCATACCTTTAATTTATCAGGATCAATCTCCTCAACTTTAGGAAAAGAATGAATAATTCGTTTTATAATAATCTTCTCATCACTGCTTGATATTTCACTGTGAATATTTCTATATTGCAACACGACTGTCGTGTCAGGGTCGTCGGTCAACTCCTCGCGTAGATCTTCATCCTCCACCACGACGACTGTGGCCAAACCTTTCTGAAATAACCAAAAAAAAAACATTTGAACCATAGACAAAAAGCACATTTTACGCAAAACGTTATGTATTCAGTAACTGTTCCTGCATAGCTTCGCCCGCCTGATGATTTTTTCCAATTTACTCACCCCCTAAGTTTAATAGAGCATAATACCGGATGTTACTGTAACACCTGTTTCTACAAAAAGTATTATTCAAATCTGTGCCATGTTCATGTCGTATATAACAAAGTTAAAAAACAAATATAGATGATTACTTTGTTTAACAATTTGTACAAAATAACTGAAAGTCTGCCTGTATATAAATTAGGTGTTCAATTAAAATGGAACGGTAATTAATATAAAATTAACAAAGCACCTCGGAGCCTCCTCACATTAATAATGGAATTCACACTTTATATAAAAAACGGAATATTGACAAAATTTCTATTATAATGTCAAACGGATGGGTACTTTACAGCTTTTTTTTTAATATTTTATGAATAACACTTACCAAATGAAAAGCTATTCTGATCAATGCACTATCCTCAATATTATTAGTGCCAAGAACGTATACGATGGGTTTCTCAGTGCTCCGTACTCGACTTACGACGGGGACATGTATTTTATTCCTTATATGTTTCAAAACAAATTCTTCGAGCTCATCAAATGTGTCTTCCCCTTGGTAGTAAATGTAGTTGCCTTGTTTACCCTGGAACCAAGAACCAAAAATGAAATTAAAAAGAAATGATCAGAGAGCATAATACGAATAAAATGATTTAAGGCCTTTTTGGTTTGAAACAATATCATTTTTTAAAATTCGAAAGCTGGCAACATAACCAATCTTTTTGTATCATATCACGTTTGGTTTAGTGTGTTCGCAGTTTCCTAACATGCAATGTTCCTCTTCGTCATCTCCAATCTTTGTTGGTCAACAACCATCGCTTCCTTAGTCATGTCACCTTTCATGCAATCCAGCCGTGTCACCCTAGATCACACACCAGGGGGCATACATTGACATTATATTTATTTATGAAGAAATACTTACGTTAGGATAGAACAGTAAAGTAGGATAACTGCCTATTCTCATATTGTGATAGCAAAACGAATTGTGATATTTGCAGTTAACCGCACCAACTTTCACCTGAAATTGTAATAATTTTTTTGCCATATGTTAGATTGTTTTTTATTTTTTTTTTCTGAAATTCATTCCCCAATTGAAATCAAGTCCAATGATTATACTTCTATTGGATCCAAATGTAAATGGACACATTCTACTAAAACCTAATTGTGTTAAATAGTCTTAGGTGTGACCAATAAAAAGTTTTATTTTGTAACTCTAATTGTCTCACTTTGTGGTTTAGTGGTTCTAAATCTAGACAAAGACTACTATCATCATCATCCTAGTAGGCCTTCCTATAGATCGCTACAACAATCAGTCTATGGCCGCACTCATCCAGGATACTCCTGTATACTTGACCAGATCATCAGTCCATTTTACAGAACTGTACGCACTCTACCCACGCTGCGTCGACCTGTCCGTAATCGCTATTGCAGGACTTCATGGCCTAATTGGCAGTCCGTTCTGTGGACAATGTCCCGGCCCTAGCTACTAAACATTTATAAAATTGAAACTTACAATTCCTTGATATGTCTCAGCTAATCTTTTCCAATGGTCAGCTAGATTTTGACATGGCGGACAGAAAGGCGAGTAGAAATTGATAAAATGAAAGCCATCTGTTAAATGTGAATCTGGAAATAAAATAAATAAAACAAATTGTCAAACCTTACTAACAGGATAAGCATACTTGCGACTTGAAAGAACCCACAAGTATTGGATATATATTATATTAAAATACTAACAAAAACTGGCACTACTGAGGGTAACAACATATGGATCATTGTGATACAGTCCATTGTAGAAGAGATTATTGTACTCTGATTGAGACTGATAATCATATTTCCTCGTGTAAGCACCATGTGAACCATAAACATCGTACTTTCGTCTTTTCTCAGGGTCTTTTAATGTTTCATATGCTTCAGTTATTTTAAGGAACTTTTCTTGCACTGCTTCATCCTGTAAGAAGGATTTTGAATACAAAAAGGTTTTATTATAAATATCCATTTTCAATTCTGGTATCTACATTTCTTTATTGTTTCGAAGTAATTACTAGCACTGATTTATTTTTAACAGTGCTTGTTAAGTATATACATAATTAGATTAAAAATAATTCACAAAGATCTTAATAGATAATTTAAATATCACGTTTTTTTTAATACGAAAAGTTCTTACAAAACACAATTTTATTAAAGAAAATTATAATTATATTAAGATAGTCACATGTTGAAGTGACATTTAGTAATCAGTAGTAACATTTGTCTTTCTAGTACACCCACTCACTTCCCACATATTTCTAAATTAACTTTCAAGTTACTGTACAAGTTCTTATCGATCAAGGCTATAAAAAAATCTAATTGTAGTTAATTGTTACTCACGGAATTTTTATCAGGATGATATTTTATGGCTAACTTTTTGTATGCTTGTTTTATCTCTTGCGTCGCGGCTTGTTTAGATACCCCCAATATTTCATAATATGTCACATCCATAAGATTAGCATTTTGAATTAGAACACATAGATATAATAAGTTTACATATTTAAACCTGAAAAAATTAATCGGAGATATGAGATTTTTACACAACATTTAAAATAAATTGAATAAAAATGACAAGAACTAACTTACATGTTTTTATGACAATAGAATCGTCCCAGAAAAAATAAATAAAAACTTAAGTAAATTTCTGCTTCATAAATTTAGTGAACTCTTTACAATTTAAGTTTTTTTGCGGACATTCAAACATTCATTATTTTCAAATAAATAACTGTTTACAACACATTTCATACCATCCAAGTAATCGCCAACTTAACTTAGTGCACTTAATACTTATTTTACATACAAACACAGCGGAAATCGAAAAGTATGGGAAAATATTACGTTGTCCTTAGCTTTTGCCTCGGTCGCCTTCTCCGAGAAACTTGAAATTTTGATACGAATCAATGAATGCAAATGCAAAATTGCCAAACCGCTCTGCTGATGACAGATGACTTAATGACAGTGTTGGATAGTACCACTGACAACCAAAGACTGACAAGCGACAAGGTAGCAATTTCTGGGTGACAGTGACAATTAACAATTCGATATGTTTGCGCCGTGATGTTACTGACAAAAAAAATAATGCACTTAAAAGTTTTTGTTAATTTATCTCAATAAATTTTAATAGACAATAACGGTCTCGGAGATGTTGCAGTATACAGTATAATTCTAAATGTATGATATACTTAATTTATTATATTAAATAGATTTTAGTTCAGGTTCAACATGTTTGCTTTTGTTTTTGTGGCAATATTTTCATGGGAAAAACTTTAAGGTGCGTGGTCCTGCAGGCGCGAGGCAGTGGGCGATCGCCCACGTTGTCCACACGATACACCGTCTCTGGTTATTCTCACTCTGTTATATAATTTTGTGGATTTATACTTATACTGGACAAGGTAAAAATATTAAATACAAATGTACAGTCAGTCCCTATCGCGGTATTCCGTTTGTTTGGTGCAATGATACAAGCTCCGCCCCTTCTTATAAATAACCAATTAGGTGGCGGTGAGCTGTGCCAACGACGGGTAATTTAAACATAATATAAAAATCAAATGGTCGGGTAAGAGTAACTTTTTTTCGTACAGCCACAATAAAAAGCTGCGTCCTTTTGGTTATTTTTTTCTGTCATCGCGTAATCGTGTCAACTCTTATGAAACTTTACGACTATCGCTTATAAGATAAATTCAAATCTATTTGAAACAAGAGCAAGGCACCTATTGTAGTCATTCTAGCCATGATATCATCACTAAAGAAACCTTGATAGAAGATGTTTTGTTAATAATTTAGGATTTTATACAGGACAGTAGCCATGTACAAATCACTTAAAAATGTTTCTGTTAAATTGTTAATTATGAATATGAAATAAAAAAAAATAATGTGCATGTATAATATAGTTGGGATTTTAATTGCAAATATTGACGTAAGTTACGGTCGGTAGATAACATCAAAATGTGGGGTAAAACGCCAGTAACCTCACATGCAATTATGATGGCAAGTGGATTAAGTTATTTGCTTTTAATTCAAAATAATTTCAAAACAAGGTTTTAAAAAAGGCATCTCACATTTTTACTGATGCTCCTGCCAAGGTTCAGTTTCTGTGGTTTTAGAATACATAAAAAATAAATTCGTTTAAGCATGTCAAATATAAAACTGCAAAATATTAGAAAAGATTCTTTGAATCCTTATATATAGAAGTTTTAGTAAATCGTTACATTACCTACACGAGAGACAAGTCCGTTACTGGTAAGATTACCTCAATTTGCATTTATGCGCGTAATGTAATTCTTTTTCATTTTAATTTAAAAAGACTTGAAACTTTGAAAACTAAGTTTAATTGATATAATGCCTCGAACAGGAACACTTCGGCAGGTACCATTCCTATCAATATTTGATAATTAGCATTAATAGTAATGGAAATTTTTTATTTTTATCATCATACATATATCAAATCAAATGGAGATTATATTTTTTTACATATTACATCACATCTTAATATGTCAACGTGTGCGTTTGTATTTTTAACATGTTTATTGTTGTTTCAGTTTTACGTTATAAGCGGATTGACACTGTGCAGCGCTTCGGATGGATTTATTTTTGGACAAATGTCCGGCATGGTGAATGCTTTGCTCCAGAAAGAGGATGGAATAGCACTCAGCGATAACGACGTGTCGTTAATAGGTATAAAGCAATCCAAACTTTATGGTGACGCCCAGTTTCCAATGAGATGGTGCTGAACATTATATTAGGTATTGGTGGGACGTACGGTGTTGCGTGGGCATGTCACACTCGTGGCAGAGCTTCTCTGCACTTAAAGTGGCATGACACCCATGGGATGTATAAATTTTAAAAAAATGTTAAGCGATAAAGGGTCAACATTATAATGCAGCAGTCGTTGCAATGATAACCACTAAAATTGAAACCTGATAGGTCGTTGCTTGGAAACTAACTTGATTAGATTTTATGATTTATTTTTTTAAATGATTAACCTTTAAAATATGTTTTTCAGCATCATTGATCAATGTAACGTGCATTGTCGGCTTTGGTATGGTCGCTGTCCTCGGAGAGAGGATTGGTCGGAGACATACCATAACAATCCTCACCGTACCAGTTCTCATCAGTTACATTATGGTCTATTTTGGTAAAGAGCGAAGCACTTTCTTTATATCAAGAATTATTGTCGGCATCAGCTACGGTGGTGTACTAGTGTTGACAATAATTGCCATGGCGGAGTACACAAACCCAAACAAAAGAGCGGTATGTGTTAATTTTATATCGTCTTTAGGACCATCGCTGGGAACCATGTTGGGGCATGTTTTAAGTATTTTATTTCACTGGAGAACTGTGGCATTGATTGGATTAATACCAACAGGATTATCCGCTATATTACCACTGTTTTGGGATGAAAGTCCATCGTGGCTCGCGAGTCAGGGCAGATTTGAGGAATGTAAAAAAGCGTTTAGATCAATACACGGTACAAGCGATGAAGCTGAAGCAGAACTTCAATTATTAATTGATACCGAAAGAAAAGTCCACAGCGAAAACGGGGCGGGCGGGGAGAACTTCCGTAAAACAGTGACCAAGTTGGGAAAAGCTATGAAGAAAAAATACGTTTGGAAAGTACTTTCACTGGCGATAATTATCTGCATATACAGAATATCTGCAGGAAAATTGATGTTCAGTACTCTAGCTATCACGATGCTCGAAGAAATCACTGGTACCACTAACATTTTAGTTTCTACTTTGATAGTCGATGGCTTTATTGTTTTGGGGAACATATTCTCATTCTATTCTTTGTCTAAAATGAAAACGAGACCACTTTTGCTCACACTAGGCTTTATAGCAAATACAATTCTTGTCATTTTGAGCGTAAGTTTATATTTTACACCAAAAGCTAATGTATATTATTCGTGGCTAAATATTTTTCTTTTAGCATTTTATTTTATACTAGCTTATACCGGGCCATATGCTGCTATAGACATTTTTTTGTCCGAAATATTTCCACTAGATTTAAAATTATTTTGCATGTTGTTTGCCAGTTTCTTTATAGCTACCGTGGCGTTCCTCAGTGTATACTTAGCTCCGATAATGTTCAAGACGATTGGCTACTCTGGCGTTTTCTTTTCAAACGCTATAATATCGTTTGCATGTCTTTTGTGTCTATGGTTTTATATACCTGAAACAAAAGGTAGAACGCTACAAGAAATAGAGTTATTTTTTAAACAAGGTAAATTTTGTGATACTTCGTCCAACGAACAAGCTACAGAATTACTTTGACTATAATCTCACAAGGTTCAGTGAAACGCTAACTATGCGTTTCACTCCAAGCCAGTATATATTGAGTATCCCAGTGACAGTTATTAGTGACAAACTGGGCCGCTGAGGTGCTGCTGGCGGCGTTAGTTCTGCTACAAATATGTAAACCTACTTAGACATAGGAAATGACACAAAAAAACAAAAAAGTTTTCCGATGTTTTATTTGTTAACCATGCTGATTATAAAGAAAAATGTAAGATAATAATTTTTTACCTGTAACGTTCAAAACGAAATACTTAATACAGTATAAGACAGTAATTTAAGTATGTTAAGCACGTAGTAATAGTAAATTACGTATAGAAATAAATTTTACATTTTCTCATATTAATGTTTTTATTATTAAAATTTTCCGAGATCTTTATCTTTGTGTATAATTTTTGAGTAGCAAAAATGAAATGACAACGAATCAAATGCCAGAACGAGTCCGGACACTATGACTGGCGATCTGACAGTTGAACGACTTGCGTTAGTACGGGACATACAATTGACTAAGTCATTCGCGTTTTTCAATCTGCGGAGGATCACTGGTGGACAAATTTTATAGCGGCTCATAGTTAGGCACAGGACGCAAATGTTAGGTATCTTCTGGGAGTCCAGATTTAGACAGTTTTAACCTTTTATAACTTGACCATCAAAATACTATAAGTTTGGTTTAATTTACTACTAATTAATAAAAAAAACACACACACGTAAAAATGCAAATAACCTCTTATTAAAATGCAAATTGAAAAGCATAATGTACGTAACTTCTTTATTATGCCGTTTTAATGCAAACAAGTAATTCTGATTTCTTTACATCATTTATTCATTATTTCAGTCTAATGGTAATAACCGCAAAAAACATCGCTGTAAATTTATTTCATTTAAATGAAACATATTTCTTCCGATTACGAGTTTTTGACTAAAACTACAGTCAGACCCCTTCACGGTGTTCTACCTCCAGAAAAATTCCCTAGTTCCTTACACGAAAAATACTCCGCCCTTTCTTGCAATTAACCAATTAGGTGTCAGTAAGTTGCGCAAGTACGTCATAACAGTGATAAGCAAACAGCTATGTAACAGTTATCGACTACTTTTCGTCCTGACGCAAATAAATGCTGCGCAGTATTGACAAATGTTTCTGCGTAGTCGTCTCAATTCACTCGAAACGTGCACACGTCTGTAGCTTTAAAAGTGGAACATCGCAAAGGGACCGTTGGCACTGTTATATAGTATTCATAAAAATTCTAAATTTAAAAAATTATTACCTCTGGTAGAAATCAAAAAGCCGCAATAAAGACTCTGACCCCGATATGTCAGAGGATCACTAGGCTGACAATTAAAAAAAAACATCGCATAGGGGATTGACTGTAGCCCTTCGTATAGTGCAGGTCAAATTTTATGAAGGATTTTATACGAAATGTTGCATATATTACAATGTCAAACTTTTTGATGTTGGGACACACGAACTATAACGATGACTAAAAAAAGAAATAAAAAAAAATACTGCTTCTTACTTGTTTTTACGATACCTATTTACCATGGACGTTTTTTATGGCATAACATAAAACTATGGTAATTCAACATTCACGTTACAAACAACAATTGTCTAAGTCTCTTTTTATAAAAGAAGTAAAAACGGCGTATTACGTGATTACGTTTTTTTTTTTGTCAACGGCCAATTATAAATTTGGTAAGTGTAAGAACGCACTATATTAAAATCCAAGTTTGTAAAAAGAAAAAATGAATTTTATGCTTAAACTCAAAAATTACTACATTTTTTTTATCTAAATATAGTTAAAAACTTTTACTCACATACTTTAGTAACATTAGCTAACCTTATTTCACAATATCAATTCAATTTGTCTTACGATTTGCACAGATTAACTAAAAATGTGAAATGTCAATATGGCCGCCATGTACTGAATTTGACGTGCGTGTGTTTGGTTTAATTTATGTGTTGAATCGAAACAAACAATAATGTGTGTGTTATGTTTTTAAAGTGATTTTTTTTACCCATGTTAATTACCATGAACTTTATTTTTTTAATATATTTTAAAAATCGTTATAACTGGAAAAAAACCATTGTTGATTTTAATAAACATGTATAAACAGGTTGGTCTTTTTTTAATTTGTCATTTTATTCGTTCAGATTCAATCCTCGGTATGTACCAATATGTTTTTCAATTTTCGAATTCTATATATACATCTATCCGTCGTTCTTACGGTGAAGGAAAACATCGTGATGCAACTTGTTACACATATATCTGCAGAGAAGTTCAAAGATATGCGTGAAATCAACCTACCTGCTCTGGGCCAGCGGGGTGGACTAGCGTAGTCGAGCCTAGCAATAGAGTAGGCGCCGTGCCCCTCAGTGGCTAGTATAGTGAACTGATGATGCATGTTATACTCAGTGAAGTCTATATCCGATATTTCCACAACTTTCGCTAAACTGACATCAAAAACAACATACTATATACAGCACAGTAACGTTCAATAAAACGTTTTTTTTTTGTCCGAATGTAATTGTTTAGGCTTAGTAATTAAATAAATTACGTCAGTACTAACTGGCTAGCAATTATGTAAATTCTTTTTTTTTTATTTGTCGGAAGGAATTTAACAACTAGTACAATAATATATAGATTACAACATTAAACTTTGTCACGGTTGATAGTCTTGTTTACTAAGCAGAAGCGAGTGAAATGTTTCTTACTCATTTAACACAATGTTGCGTTCAGAATCACTGCGCCAGGTATGTTAGCATTTTTTTTTATATATATTTCAAGTTGACAGTACAGTAATCGCGGTCTCTATATTTTCAGT
Source organism: Papilio gigon (assembly GCA_027563995.1). NCBI lineage: Eukaryota > Metazoa > Arthropoda > Insecta > Lepidoptera > Papilionidae > Papilio > Papilio gigon. The sequence goes on along the minus strand of JAODUI010000030.1, from coordinate 1,745,236 downwards.
TACTCGTTATAAGTGGTCTGATATTATGCAGCATATCCGATGGATTTATTTTTGGCCAGATGTCGGGGATGGTGGACGATTTGCACGGGAAGGACAGTGAAATTACATTAAGCGACGCTGACGTATCTTTTATAGGTAAACGAACTTTTTGCATACTTTTTTTCTTTTTTTTTATTTACTACTCACATTTTACAACGGTGTTGTATTTTCTGCCAAATTCCAGCTTTAATATGATTGATATTTATAAAAAAATTACACCGTCCATAAACAACCAAAACCAAAACTAAGAGCGGTCATACACGGACTGCTTCAAGCATTGTTGAGTCACGCAATATAGCAGTTGCTGCAAATTAAGACCACGTACTGTGGTGTCAATTCTGCTGATTAGCAAACCAACCATATTAGTACCGTGGGTAATAAATATATTTTACTACGTAAAAGTATTAGCTGCATAAATAAATCCGTAGCTAATCGTTACACCGTTTATATATTTGCGTATAATTATATATAAAGTGAGAGTTGGAAGCGGAGAGCGGATCGCACTCTAGAAGGCGTTAGAGAAGGCCTGTGTCCAGTAGTGGGCAGACAAAGGCTGATGATAATGTATAATTTTCTTTGCAGCCTCTGCCATTAATGCAACATGCATCTTGGGATTCGGTTTAGTCGCTTTACTGAGTGAAAAATTCGGACGAAAGCAAACTATTTCAATGTTAAGCGTACCAGTTCTCGCCAGCTACGTCATGTTGTATATAGGAAAGGATATGGCAACGATTGTAACTTCCAGAGTGATTGTAGGCGTCTGCTACGGAGGCGTGCTGATGCTCACGTATGTAGCCATGGCTGAATACATGACTCCGACTAAGAGAGCTTTTTACATTAATGTAATATCGGCTATAGGTCCCTCCTTGGGTACTGTTTTAGGGCATATTCTCTGCCTCTTGTTACATTGGCGAACAGTGGCGCTCGTCGGCTTAATTCCAACTGGATTATCGGCCTTAATACCTCTGTTTTGGGTCGAAAGTCCATCGTGGCTCGCGAGTCAGGGCAGATTTGAGGAATGTAAAAAGACGTATAGAGCTATATTTGGAACTAGTGATATATGTGAAGCACAATTACAATTGCTTATAAATACTGAAATTGAGAAACGCAATGAGATAACAGGGAACAAAAGGCACTTTGGTTCTGTGGTACAAAAATTAAAAATAGCTATGAAAGAAAAGTATTTCTGGAAGATAATGGCGTTGGGTTCGGTTATCAGCGTTTATCGTATCGCGGCTGGGAGACTTATGTTCAGTACGTTGGCAATCACCATGCTTCAAGAGTTAACTGGGAGTACCGATATTCTTGTGTTTACTTTTTACGTTGATGGCTTTTTCATATTAGGATCTATAATATCATTGTTTTCATTAAGCGCAATGAAAATGCGAACATTGCTCTTTCCGTTAGGTTTATTAGGTAATGTGACATTGTTGGTGTTGAGTGCGTGTGTGCATTTTATACCTTCGGACAGCCCTTATTATGATTGGTCCGTTATATCCCTTTTAGCTTTTTATTTCATCATTGTGTTAACTGGGCCGTACGCTGTTTTAGAACCGTATTTAGCTGAAATATATCCTTTAGATATTAAATTATATTGTGTATTGTTATCGAGTTTAGTGAGTAGCGTTGGATCGTTTCTGTCCGTCTTCTTAGCTCCAATGATGTTCGCCACGATCGGTTACGATGGTGTATTTTTTTTAAATAGTCTAATAGTGTTCTTTTGCCTCGGCTACCTTTGGTTCTTTATGCCGGAAACAAAAGGTAGAACGTTGCAAGAAATAGAATATTTCTTTAAAAATAATAAGTTTAATTCAATAGAAGAAATGAATCATGAACAAGTTGCAGGATTAATTTGATATTAAATAAATGATATCATTAAGAAGCATTATTAATAATTTATTCATTTTTATATTAAACGAAACGATTATAGGTTATGTACGATATTGGTTTGTTTCATTGCTCCCATACGTTCTTGTACAAAAGAGTCAGTGAATGACGTGCATGGACATCTGAACAAACAGGTACGTTGCCAGCGTTCAAAGAAGAGGTAAAAGAATTTTTGATCACCCAACCCGATCGAATTATCGGGCGATAAAATGGCTCTCTAAAAATAGTATACTAATGTAACACTTAAAATAATTAGTTAGTACCGTTTTTACATTAAAATATTATGTTCGAATAATTTGTAAGCGTAGTAAAACAACAATATTTAGAAACATATCTAAAACTCTACTAATCACGTGCTGCAAGCGGGTTCTATCGTAAATTACATTTTAATTTTGGTAACAAAAAAAAATCGTAATGCAGTTTTATAAATAAAAAAAAAATCGGCAACATCTATTTTCGTTACGTACAGCGCTACGTAAAACTTAAATCAAAAAGTATTTAAGTAACAAAAAATGGCAAGAATTATAAATATAAATCTAACACGATAAATTATTAAAGCAAAAAAAAATCTATTCGCACCGTGCAGTTTTATGCAAATAAATAGATTAAGATATTTTAGTATAATTAAAGGAAATCAGAAAAATGTTTATTCAATAGTTATTATTTATACAGACGTTCCTATCAATGCTTTCTGCGTTTGCATGAAATCACGCTACAAGGTCGGCAGACTCGCATTGTCCAAGTTTGAAATCTGAATTATCATCGAACTTTCCATTCCTAAAATACAGTTCAATTTCCTGCAACGTCCTCCCCTTCGTTTCCGGCAGAAAATACCAAAGATAACCCAAACATAAAAACACTATTAATGCATTCAATAAAAATACTCCATGATATCCCATGTTCACAAACATTCTAGGAGCTAATTTTACGCTTAGAAACGTTGCGAATCCAGCAAAAGTACCGTAAAAGAATGTACAAAATGATTTCAGTTCGAGAGGATAGAGTTCGGCTAGTAATATCTCTAAGACCGCATAGGGTCCTGCGTACGCGACAATAAAATAAAATGCTAACAATAATGAACACACCCATGCGAAGTACACGTCATCTCTTGGAATATAATAAAGGCATCCACTTAGAACTGTTAGCGCAATATTCGAAGTCAACCCGAATACAAACAATATAGTCCTCGTTTTAAACTTTCTGAACAGATACAAAGGTAAAACTGACCCCGTCACAATGAACCCGTCAACCAACAACGTAAACAATAATATGTTCGGATTCCCAGTCATTTCTTGAAGCATAGTGATCGCTAAAGTATTGTACAATGTCCGCCCGCCCGCCACCCTGTACACGGATATAACAGCAACAAGCAGCGTTATCTTCCAAAAATACATACTCTTTAATGCCAATGTTATTTTTTCGAGCATTGAAAAGCATAATTTTTTATTCGGGTTAAAATCGTTTTGCTTCATTCTCTCGAAATTGACGAGTAGTCTCAATTCCAATTCATCAGCTTCACTGCGTCCGTGTAATTCTCTGTATGCCGTCACACATTCGTCAAATCGGCCCTTGGATGCTAACCACGATGGACTTTCCACCCAAAACAAAGGTAATACGGTTGATAATGCTGTGGGAATTACACCTATTAATGAAACAGTTCTCCAGTGCAATAGAATAGATAATACGTGGCCTAGGGTAGTGCCTACCGCAGGACCAATAGCAGTTACAATGGCTACAACCACGGCTCTTTGTTTATTCGTGGTATATTCTGCAGTCGTTACATAAGTTAGAAGAAGTACACCACCATAGCTGATGCCGACGATGACTCTGGATGCGATGCAAGTCGCGAAGTTCGTCGCGAAGTAGACCATGACCCACGTCAAGATCATCGGCAGACTGAGGAACGTGATGGCTCGCCGTCTCCCAAATTTTTCAGTTACTATTCCCGCCAGCATAAAACCAAAAATGCAAGTCACATTAACTGTAGAAGCTGAAAATAAGAATAACAAATTATCATTTGAATGGACATAACTTTTAGTAAATCAGAACAAAAGAAGAAAAAAAAATAACAACACGAAAACAAATTTCAAAATAAGTGCAATAATGTTTCACATGGTCCATAAAAAATAAACGATTTTCAATCTTGATGGAACAAGACCACTTTTATCCCGACTTCCTTAATTTAGTTATTAGTATATTTTACAATATATAATAGGTACTACAAATAATTCTTCACGATCGTGGAATGGCATGATTTCTACCCACGACCACGAGATCAGACATCCCTCACCTTAGCCACAAAACCCTCTCTCTCTTCTCAGACATCCCTCACCTTAGCCACAAAACCCTCTC
>JAODUI010000030.1:1716191-1732004 GCA_027563995.1 Papilio gigon | reverse complement strand
AAATTATAATTCAAACGAGAATTTTCAATAAAAAAAAAACCATTCTTTGTATAATTTTTTTAGGTACAAACGTCTCGCTCTTAGAATGTTTTACGAAAGTTTTACTAAGATTTGATGAGTTTTTGTGCTTTCGTAAATGCAGTTAGCGTTTAAATGAGAAAGTTCCCGTATACCATATACGGGTTTCTCTTACAACCGGCGCAGGGTGCGCGGGGGGCGCGAGGGGCGCGGGCGCGGCGTGCGGGCGTGCGGCGCCGGGGCTGGCAGCGGGTGCGTCGTCCAGCCCTATCATGGGCAGCGACGCCAGGGTACTGTTGCCGCCGGCTGACCAACTGAAAAGTAAAGTGTAATAAGCATTAGAATAAATTACATCATCCATCATCTCGTATGATATCGGTATATCTCAATAGCATATTAATACATAAATAATCACTGATGTAATGTAAAATAAACAATGTGATTCTCTAAGATGGGTACTGAAGCTATTTGAGAGAGCTCGATGAATATGAACTTTTCCCAAAAATTATGAAAGGACATTTTTTCTCACTATTTCTATACTTTAGTATATTAGCTATATGAGTCAAAAACGACCAGTACGTTTGAGGTGTTAGTCGAGTCAGTATACTTACGGAGCTTGCGGCGGCGACGCCTTGACCCTGGAGGGCGAGCGCACCATGTTCTGAGGCTTCGGCGCATTGTTGTTGAACCGCGACTGGCTGTTGGGCTGGCCACCGCTCGCATCTGACAAGTTCACATCTAGTTATATACGCGACAGTTTGAATGTTAGAAGGTAACCAAAGGACGGATTCATGGATGTTGATGATATTTGGTATTGATGTGGAATATAGAAAAGAATACGTAGCCTACGATTTGAGTTTTTTTTTTATAAATGCGACTGGAATGATATCCATGTGTCCAAAAATGCTCCGCATATAAATCAAGTTGTTGAGGAAATTGTGTACAAGGTTCGTTTTGGTGTGTATACTAACTGGCATTATTATTGGTGCGCCTGTTGGTGGCGACGCGGGTGCGCGAGCTCGACCGCTGCGTCGTGTTGGTGAAGTCTGTGGTGACGGGCGTCAGCGGCCGCGGCTTCTGCGCCGTTTCTTGTCTGAAACATTAAAATCTCATCAATTATATATTAAAAAAAAAATGATTTTTGGTAACAATATTTTTTTTAATAAGGATTTTATCGAATTAACTGTTTGCACTAATTTTTAATACAATGATCGTGTAAAAATACTTGATAGAAATATAAAAAATATATAATTTACGTAATAAATATCTGATACAAAAAGGTGATTCCATTTTCGTAATTTAACAGACTAAATAACTAGACAACTTTCTCATACAACTATACATTACCTGGTTTTCTTAACTTGTATATTGCTGGAGAGCTTCTCTAACGTGATCTCCCCGGTGACCCTGTCTATAATAAGCACGCACTCCTTTGTGTAAGGCCTTTGGCTACCTTTAAATACTGTCTGAGGGACTCCAGCGCCGTCTACAAATTTGATTATTAATAACATTTGAAATATTAAGTCATAAAGGTGCAAGATTACTAGGAACTTGTGAATGCCAATCTTCACAATTCATAGTCAAAGATTTTTTGGATTTGCTTTGTGCAATCATCAAAATGGCAGCCGTTATACTCATTTCCCTACAAAAATTTTGGACAGTATGTGTAAAAAAAACTTTCTATTTGTAATTAAAAAAAAAATTACCTAAATGTGGCACAGTTACAGTGACTTGATTATTGGTTCCCACATCTACTGTCGCCATTTTGTTGACGTCCACAGATGCTGGTTTGAAATCATCTAAAATAAAATTAGAAACTGAATTATCTATTTATTTTCCAAACATAAAGTGAACAACAACACTTGTTAACTTTTATAACCATTGGATATAGGAATTAAATATCTACAGTCACTTATTAAAATCGTTATGGAGCAGTTGTTAAGCGCTTGACCGGACCGGACCATACTCGACATTGGCCAGGTTCGATCTCTGTGTATCAATGAGTTTTTCTATTTTCGAATTCCATATGTACATTATCCGACGTTCTTACGATGAAGGAAAACATCGTGATGCAACCTGCACATATCGGCGAAGAAGTTCAAAGATATGTGTGAACCAACACGCACTGGGCCTGTGTGGTTGACTATGGCCTAGTCACTCCTAATAGTAGGTAGGAGGTAGGCTCCGAACACCTTAGTGGGGACATATGACGTGGACAGCTGGTGATGATGACTCAATTATGTAACATAATTACAACCAAAGATATTTTTTTTTTCCACATATGTTATGCATATATTACAAAATTGTAGAAAAACTTTAATAACTAAATGAATCACATTTTTTTTGTACTAAAACATGTTATTAATTTATATCTGTCTGTCTGTGTCCAAATTATATTTGTTCAGAATAATTTCCGAAACAGCTGGACCAATTTTAACGAGAATTTTACTGGAGCAGAACTCACGTATGGGGGAGTAATAAGGCTTTTTTATTCTAATCTGCAGAGCTACCACTTATATGTAGTTAAATTTGATGTTGATGTAATAAGGCTTCAGATAAAAAAAATATATAATCCAAAGACCATTGGAGTTCCATATTACAATAATGGCATGTTCAGTAATCCAATTTTAAAATAATATGCATCTTATATAATCCAACACCCACCTAACATTAGTTCAGTACAGGGATTTTTATCAGCGATGAAAAATAGAAATACTTATATTTCCAGTTATAATCCAGCAATAGATTGCTGGACTGGAATAATGTAAACAGGATGTTAAATGTAGTTGTTCCAATTCATTGATAGTTGAAATGGTTAGTACTGTGCTTGCTTGTTGAAATGAGGTTATATAAGCTTTTTTTTTGTTCTATCAATGTAGAGTAGACAGTAATTTAGCTGTGATATAAAATAACTTTGACTTGGTGAATAGGAACATAATGTCATATGAATCACTTATATATGCTCCTTATATACTTTTAATTGTTATTTCATATTGCCTTATGTATATTGAGAACATGCCCACATTGCAACATAACATTGGGTGCCATCACTGACATATAGGTGTTCTGATGTGCACTTACATTTGATTGTATGATACTGAGATGTTTTATTATTGGTGAAACTACTGCCTAGCTTCAACTCCCTCACATCATAGTTTAAACTATGTTTGTCAGCCATCTCAGCTACTTCCCGTTGCCATGTGTCTTTTCTGGAAATCAAATAAAAAAAACATTCTATACATTTGATTGTTAAACATTGTATTATACTATGTGTATCTAACTGTAATTTTAATTCTAAAAATGAAATCATTCTTTACATAATTTGGTAATTCCTAATAGGTTGCACAATTTTTGCCAATACATAACATGTATGAAATAATAGTATATGAAATCTTATACAGAAGCGATATAGAATCCTACTTTTTATTCCCCTGCGCAATTTCTACAATTTTACATTCACTTTAAGCAATGGCTTTTTTTAATTTTGAGATTTGACTACAAACGGCCAATTTTCATGTCTAATGGATATATACACATGTCCGTAATCAAACCTACTACGTAAATACAGTTACTATTAGGCTTCCATAAAGTAATTGTTAAAAAAAATGGATAAAATAAGCGAAATATGGCAAATTATATGATTTTATTTCATCTTACTCTAGCTCCGTCTGATCCGATGTTTAACTCTCTGCGATCCAGTTTTAATTAAAAGTATTCATAATACATCTGATTTTTATTAAACTTTACTTAATTAGTAATTCTATGCCAGCAAATTACTGCTCGAACTATCCAAAAAATTAGACATTGACTATTCTGTCGACTCGACCTAGTTCTCATGACGGACACGACGTTTGACAGATAATGGGATGACTTTGACATTTACGTTCTTAAAAGATAGGGTGATAATTTTGTTTTATATTCTTTTAATTTCAACTAAGGTCACTTGTCCAAAAATTTTATTATAGTATTGCTTTAAATAGAAAATAAAACGTTCTATTCTTTCTCTTCGTATCATAGACTATTTCATTGGAGATTTTTTTTCTATATAGCTAAAAGAATATTTAATCGAGGCAAATTCGTTTGGATCCTTTTTAAATGGCAGCATTTTCAATGTGTCATGTCATGACAGATTAAGGAGTTGTGGTATTTTATTTTTTAAATTAATTAATTAATGTATCAACACCATTGTTTTGTACTATGAACCAAAATTATTATGTTTCCGTTTTTAATTTTCTCGATTAAATTGTAAACATATAATAACAAACGTTGCAATGCTTGCAAGGCTATATGATACGTGTTTTTAAATTTTTGTATCATGTCTAATTTATCGTCGTCGAGCAATAAAAATCACTCAAAAAAAATTAATAGCGGAAGAGACCGTGATAAAAATAAGCTTGTTGCTTCAGAATCTGGATCTAGCCAGTGCGATACTCCTCCACTGTCAGAAAAGGTAAGGAAATGTGTAATACCATTTTGTTTAAAAAAACTAACATTCTGTTGGTACCTGACGAGTAACGTAAACATACAGTCATACGAGCAATAACAGTAGCAAATCTTATTTTCATTTGTAAATGTAGTAATGATTATGATTAATTTATTAAATAACTTATGAAACACTTACCCAATGGTCTTAGACATACAAGTTTCATTAGGTCTTCATTGTAGTATATTTACAATGTTATTCTTTCCAAACACTTACTATTCCAGGATGGGGGTTCAGCACAAGGAAAGTTTGCAGGAGTGGGGGCGGACTCCATACTGTGCGTTGCGGACCAGGTAGCTGCTGAAATAACAGGAGAGGCTGCTGCCAACTTGGCCGAGGATATCAGCTACAAATTACGACAAACAATATCCGTAAAATTACAATTTTATTTAATCATCATCAGCATTAGCCAAATTAGAAGTTAAATTAATTAAACTGATTTACATATTTTCCCCTATGTTATTAAATGAGTTAGTCAAACATATATTATTTTCAGACAATTGCATTACATAGTGAAATGATGAAGAAAAGCCGTGTCGATGCTTGGGATGTGAACACAGTATTTACACTGTCCGACACAAGTCCATCTATCGGGACCACAAATAATGTTTACGCTCCACTTGGGGAAGAAAAATTGTGTTTTCAAACTGTAAGTAACATTACATGTTAGCTTGTGCCTACAAATTGGTTTGCCTGGAATTAAAAAAAAACTATCATAGTGTCTAGTGGTGTCTTTCAGACCTATTTCTTTAACATCAAACATCAAAGTGAGCGTAATTACTCCACACAATTCCACATAATGTAAATATATAACATAAGAAGTAAAGATGTGAGAAATTATTCTCCTTCGGGAAAACTCTAATCTTTATTTGATGATACTCGAACTGTCAATGAGTTATCGTATTCATTAATATTGAACTTTATTGTTTAGTGTCAAATGTCAAAATGAATAATGTCATGCTATAAAATGTGCACTTAAGCTTTTAGAAAGAGCACAATGAATATGAATATTTCCGAAATATTCAAAGGAAAATCTTTTCTCACTATGTATATGTTTACAGGAAACCATATTGAATGTGACTGAATATGCCATGACCAGCCAGACATACGTCTTCTCCTCGCTGCCATCTGTATCAGTAGAATGGATAACGGATGATAGAAGTTTAAGTAGCAATAGTAATATAAGCTTTAATCTACATAATTATTATAGTAATGTCGCCAGAGGTTAGTTACATTTTATAATATATATTTCGTATTATTTAATTATATCAGTTGTCTATGGTTTTAAGTGAAAAATGAAAAAAGCAGCCGTTGTTTTATTTCACAAGCTGCACACTAAATGATTTTACATTTTATGTTACATTGTCAAAAATGTGACTGGTAATATGGAAAAAAAAAAACTAAAAAACTTGCCAACAGTTTTAATAATTGATGTAATTTTATTTAAAGCAATATTGAATTTAAAGAAGAAACTGAAGCAAATAGCTGTTGAGGATCTAATGACGAACACAAGGATTGGTCCTATATTCCCGAACCTGTTCAATTTAGCCGTGTTGGTGCTCAATGATGATAACCTCAAAGCTTTGAATGTTCCCGCCAAGAAACCTCTGCAATCTAACGTACTGGACATGGTGGACGCCCTATGTTCAAACCCTTGTAGCTTAGACACCAACATACAGCAACAAGTGAGTTATTTTTTTTTCTTAAAAAAATAATTGGCTGTTTGTAACGAGATTGCTCAATGAAGGTTTTTATGCTAAAATAAAGTCTTTATACACTGTGTTTAAATCTCTACATTGAATTGTTTTTAGTGAAGGCAGTCTTTTTCGTAAATATCAAAGCTTTTATTACAGAAATTTTATGGTGTTTAAATTTATTCTATATTATAATATATTTGAAACAGTTTCAGAGATTGTTTCCAGTGATGGTGTCCAATATATTAGGGAATGGATCACTAGCGGAGAAAATGGTTGCTATACTTACTAAAATAACGCGGACCTGGCCCTCGTTTATAGCTATTGGTAAGTTTATTTTGATTAGACCTATAATATTAGATATTTGATAAGTGCCAATAGCATAATGGTTAAGGGTACGGATTTCCCATCACATGATTGAGAATTCGAATCCTGCCATTCGACTGTTGTCGTGGACCATATTCTAGCACAAGCCTAAAGCTTACTTGGAGTGATAAAGAAACAGTAGTTAATATTAAAAAAAATAATACAGAATTGTACGGTTTTGTAGATATTTTTTTTATAAATCTACAAAACTATTTTTTTTTTCATACTCTTTCTTGTTAAATTAAAGATTAAGACTAATTTGACTAAAATTTTAATTCCACTTATATTTTATGTCTAATTTAGTAATTTTTTTTCCCAATTTCTGACTGTTTTCTTAAAAAAAAACTTTATAGGTAAAGGAATTCTGTTCGACTATCTATCACAAGGAACTAAGGAGCGTCTGACAGCGCCGATGATCCGCTGCGTGATGGCGCTGGGCAGACAAGCTCTTATCACCTGCCTCGCTGACTACCTGGACCACTTGGACGCGTTGATACACGCGCCTCGGCGCAACCACGCCATGGCTGACCTTAGGGAGACCATTCTTGTAAGTGACCCTCGCTAAGATAAGATGCAGGTAATCATTATTTCTACCAAAGCGACGATGACTGCGGTTGTAGTTGGTAAAGGTCACAGTGAAAAAGAGGTCTTAAAACGCGAATAAGACACTCTCGTTAAGGAATTATGCATATTCAATAATATAAAAATGCTATTAAACCGCTAGAATGTATTTAAATAATTAGCAGACATTTGTGTTTTATTTGCAGGATGCGTCGACGTGTTTATTAAGATCTGAACCCACCACTTTTTTAGAAGACTTTGTTATAACGGACTATACACTTTATGAGATGCTCGGTGACTCTATAATGCCCCGCCGGACTCTATTACCATATAAAGGTATCGATCTAATATAGTTATTAGGAAAGCTTAAACACTATCTTGTTTATGGTTAAGATTAAACCTTTATTTGTTTTTTTTTAACAGTATACGAAATATATAAGATAGTTGGATGTTTGTTTTTTTTTCTAGAAACAGTGCCATGTGAGGACGCAAAAGAAAAGCTGCAAGACGAAGAATTCTCCTTCTTACCATCAAGAGCACCGATCATCAGGCGCGCGAAACTAAGATTGTTGCCAGTAACAAAACACGTAAAACCGCCGCACCATCGAGACGAAGTATTCGAACCTTGCAATTTCACCATAGACAAGCCACGCATCTTTTTAAAGATCAAGAACTGTAGATCCAAGGATGTACCACAGAGAATGTGCCCCGACAGAAGTCATATCAGTGTTGCCAGGAGCGGCGTGGTTGTGTGTAGCGGAGTTTTAAATAGATTTAGGTACAGACTGAAAGAGAGTAATAACACATTTCCAATATTTGGAGTTTTTACGTTATAACAATTGTATAAGCAAAATATTTATTTTATTCTGGGTGTTTCCTTTTACCTTACCCGTTTTTAGATACCGGATTCCTATCAAACCCATAGACAAACTTTGATTTACGGCAAAACTCAGAGGTTATAAAATATTTCTAGTGAATTACTTTTTCTTACATAATTACGTAGGCAACAGGTTTTCTAATTACATAATATCACTTCACTTTATCTCACAAATTAGACGAAAAAAATTTTGCACGCCAAATATTGCACCGCCATTTTTGGAATCTGACGTGCCTTTAATAAGGTTTTAAATGAACTATAGTCAATTTATATCACGAATTGATAAATGTAAGTTTCGTTACTGGTTTAAATAAATCAAATATAAAGCACGATTTCAACCTACACAGTTATATCAATAAAAATAACCACATTCTTAGTTCCTGGCGCCAGGCGCCTGTGAATATTAATTACATAATCACGTTAAACACATTAGCTATTGTATTTTATTTGCAATCCAATATTTATAAACTTATTAATAACCGTTACGACACGATCCATAATCAGTAAATATAAAGTTTGTGGCATACACGACTAAAATTGAAATAAATTGATAGACATCGACAAATGCCCAACATTACGGTACTTGCTTTCGCGACATCGAGCAATGTAAACGGGCTCAGCGTCACCAGGAATATAAAAATCCCCGACGTATTGCGGAGAAATATGGAACTAATTCATTTGTGTATTAGAAAGTGATGTAATAAAAAGACAATTGAATATTTTTACTCACAAAATAGAATTTAATTAAAATACAATTTATTGACTCTAATACTATACTACTTTTTTTTAAAATAGTTCAATGACTCTACCATATTTTTTATGTTTGTATTTTTTTACCATCGCTTGGCCTCATGAATAGTTCGTGATAATGCGACGTTGTTAATTGTTATTGACTAACAGATATGTGTGTACCGACCCTTAGATATTAGATACATAAATGTTTAATATCGAAATAATTAGAAAAGTATAAGCTTTTAAGTATGATGTAATGCAGGAATTTATTTATGAATGCATAGACAACACGCATCTATATTGTAATCGTTTTATAATTGTGACTTCAATTGTAAACTTTGTATCCGAGGATGAACATTACGGTTATCCTTATCAAATTCTTTTTGAATTTAGACCTCAAGAGATAATGATTAGAACAAAAATTTGAATTCATAATAATCAATAATAATTCCATCACTATCAAAATAGTACATATAATTAAGATAATTTCTGTCACCAAAAAGGTTTGTTTTGGACATTTTATAAAATCGTACATTGGACTGGAAGACATTGGCGCCAAACGTAAGGCACACCTGTGGGCTTACGTCAGTGTAGGCGTCGCACTTGTTCGACCGCATTAGGGCTGGCGATCAACAGAAATTTGGCAATATTAAATATTTTGGTGAGTAAAATTTGTATACAATAATCACATATCTTTGTTTTAAGGTTAGTTATAATCAATTTCTATTTTCTTTTCAACGTGTTTATTCCTCTTTAATAACTTAATTTTAAGTTATTCTTCTGTCTTTATGTATGGCGTATATGATCTCTTGACAAATTTGGTGTTCTGTCTTTTTAGAAAATTTATGATTAATATTTAAATGAATTGGTTGTTTTGTTCGCACTGTTTTCTTAATTAAGAAAAACATTGAACTTTTAAATATGTTTTTATTAATTTTGAAATACTTAATGTCAACCCTAACGTGATAGACGCCGGCGTGCGCCGTCTAGACGCGCTCGTGTCGCCTTTCGTTTACTCCTTTGATAATTCGTAATTTTTAAGAACAAATTCTTTTATACGTTTATGGAAGTTATCGTCTAGTTGTCTAAATTACTTCCTTTGTTTACTGTTTGCTTTTGTTGTTTATGAATCCAGAATACGAATATAGGCGAGTAGGTATATTTATTAACAACAAGGCGATATATCTAAAATTGTGGCGGAACAAGTATCTGGATAGACTATAGACAATCAACTCTTTATTTGTAGGTATGCCATAGATAATATACCGTAGAAAGATTTAGGTTAAATATGTTACTCTAATCACGTGTTTTTATACGAAGTTAACGTGTGTACGAGATTTTCAATTAAATTTCTGGACTTAACCTCTCTGGCTTTAGAAATAAACAAAACTATCATAAGCCGTGTCATGTTAATTCGACGGATTGAATATTCATTACATACGAAATGTTCTTTGCATTTAAAGTTTCCGGATGATTGAAGGTGATATTGTTGTGGCAGAAGCGGCGCAGGCGTGGGTTTCGGCAGCGGAAGAGGTTGCAACTCGTCTTTCATCAGACAGGCAAGAAAAATGTGTCCATTGTTGACGTCGAGGAAGTAGAATGTAACGCGAATAATATTTGGGATGCAATTGGTAGGTTCATGACTTCGCACAAATCTTCACTCGGATTTTTAAAAGAGGTTACGTAGTTTTTGAGTTAATCGGAAACAAACAATGAACATTAAGTTACACAGTTATTTAATAGTAATGTATTGACTCGATTAATTCCGTTTTCTTATATAAATTTACTGAGGTTCTCAGTGACTATTGATTGAGTGTGGCAGTCGGAAAATTAAATATTATTTTAATACGAATTAGCAAATGCTGTCAAAAGTCGTATGTAAGCGATAATTAGTACATTATATTTTCCGCTTCTTAATTATTTTACAAATAATATACTTAAAGTGATCTTTTTAAAATTATTTGCTTTGAAAATGTAAAAGTTTCTTAACAGTAAGAAACAGAATGTATACTAACTTTGTTATATTGTGATTAATGTCATCATCATCATACTATATATTTGAATGTTTATTTGAATTGGATTCGGCTATATAATATACGCATTTAAAGCTTACGTTAAATTCGATGCTAGTACAGTGCCGTAGAGCAGTATATATTGCTGTATTACCATTGTTTGTAAGCTCAAAGATAAGGCTGTTTTAACGGATTTTAATGTTCGTGTACTGCACTGTGAAGTTAGATGATAAGGTTGTATGTATAGGCATTTGTTTTGTTTATCGCTAGTTCCGCAGCCGCCGCAGGTCGCAGCACGGTATGTAATGTTGTGTCGATTGCGTCGGCGGAGCGTTCGCACGGTGCTTTCTCTATTTTTACCCTGACCGCAAAATATCATCTCCGTCGGGCCAGCGTCTCGCGATCGCTAAAATATTCATTCATAAGTGAACAAGTATTTTAATATTTTTAACTTGTTCTGTTTTAAACTAAGTATTAAACGGCTGGTCAAGTTTGAGGGACATCCTGTCGGCGGCAGAGGACCGATCGTCGTTGCGATCTATGTGGGAAGCCTACCTAGCAGTCGGCTACATGTAGTTGATTTGATGATAAAAATGCTAACAATCACGTATATGACCCGACTAGTTTAGCTATCTGGCCTGTCTCTGCCTCTAGCCCGTCTGGGTTAGTGGGATGGTATAATTACGCGGTCGCGGATTGTATTTCATAAGAAACTAGTCGGTGCCGAAACCGGTTGAATGCGTGTTAGCCGTTTTAATGACTTCTATTCTTCAATCTTTTATTTTAAGTAAGAAGAAGAGGTTTGGTAGGTTATTTAGGTAAGAAGAGGTTTGGAGGTAGGTTGACGTAGGGTTTTTGATTTTTTTTGTTAGTCATTTATTGGGATGAAAGATAGTACTCGAAAAAACTTTTTGGTCTACACTGGCGAGTGGGCATGATTTTCTCTTTGATGATTTTATAGATTGTTTATCAGGCCACTGCTGGATGTAGGCTTAACCAATGGTCTTCACAGTATTAGGTTTTTTTTAATTGTCACATCGTGGAGTCAGAGACATTGCTGCGTTTCAAAAATATAATTATATTTGTTTTGTGCACAGTATAAGGGTTGCTTTATGCATCAAGCGATTTATTTTCATAAGAAAATATTATTGTTAAATTTTCTTGTTACAAATTGCATAACACTTGAAGCATTCGATGCGTCCATCAGAGGGAACCGTATTAAATGGTCTGCGGTGTGCAAGTATGACGCACGCCGTCAATGCTCGTACAACGCGAAATTTTACATCCATCCATCCACACATCCGCGTACTAACAAATAGACAATACGAGATACATTCGTTAAAAGAAGCGTACGTTTTTTTTTATTGTTTCAATTACGTTTTATTAGTTTTTACACAGATTACGTAATACCAGACATGGCAAGATGGAATTATTTGTATCATATTGTATTGTATATATTTGACATTACTTTATAATGGTGAACTTTAACCTCTTAAGAGAGAATATTATTCTTTCAACTTACTACACCTATTGTGTTTGTCCACATTGCAACTCATATAATATTTATATTTCACTGTTTATTCTAATGTTTACTGGTTATTCATTAAAAAAATATATAAATTTCTTGAGAGAAAATATAATACAAGAAATGAACATCAACGACTATTTAAAAGTAAAAAAAATCTTCCTTTTTCTTTAATGGCCTTCTTTGTATTGCACCTATTAAAACTCCTTGGAGAGCAGTGCTCATTGGCAGCAGATATAAAGATAAACGGATTGACGGGAGCCGAGACCAAACACAGAATCCAGGATGGAGAGAGCTGGGGTACTGTCGACGCTTTCTACTCTATCATTAATTCAAAACCTTATTTAATGTACTTTAATTTCGCTTTACGTAAGTTTCGACGTTTAAAATTGGGCTAACTTATGTCCCAAAAATACCTGTAGACTAAAGTGGCAATGAGCCGGTCATATCTATTGGCACATCGAAGTCGACCTCCCTCTAGGTGGGCCGACAACATAGTGCGGACGGCAGGAAGTCGTTCGATGCGGAGGTAGGACCGCGTACTGTGGAAGGCATCAAAGCCCATGTTTAGCAGTGAACAGACAAGGGCTGATGATGATGTCTCAAAGTCTTTCTCAATTAAATATATCAGCAGATATCACTTAGGGTTCAGTGTGAGTCGATGGAGTGTTACGTGACCCGGCCCATATGGATTCTGTTTTGATTTGCGTCAGAGACTGAATGCATTCCCAAAGCTCGCTTCACTGACCCCAAGATAACACTTCGCCTCAATCCCTGAATAAATTTACATACGCACAAATATCTTTATAGCTTCGTAAAATATTCATATTCTATGAAAGTTTATTGAAGTTATTACTTACTAGTGACCAGATACGATCTTGTACGGGTTTCGTAATTCAAACAAGTTTAAACAATTAATCTTCAGATATTTTCAAATACTAGTTCATTACTATGTAATGTAATCACAATTTTAGGTTATATTTTAATGATATAACAGTAACTGTTATAACGGAACGAGTAACAATTATTACGTCTTATTACCACTCTCAAGTTACTTACATAATGATTGATCTTCAACATGGCTCCATAATTATTTTTTAAGTTCTTCTCGGTAAAGTTGCAAAATATAAAGAGCACATATACAAGAAGGTAATGAGATAGAATGGCTACAAAGGTAGAGACCGAAAGTGGGGATGTGTGGAAGACATGCACAAGACGGGTTTGAATTCAGATTACGGTTAAAAGAAATGTATGGAAAAGTACATACTATGCCGACGCTATATAAGGAGAAGGGCAGGTTGATCTTCTAGGTAAAATTTTCAGAATGTGGGCAACACATTAGCCATTCCTCTGATGTTGAGGTTTAGTCAGCTATGATAACATAGTGAAAAGTGATGTTTACTTCCTGATATTTTTATAAAATAATTTTCATTTTAAAATTAGAACAAGGAAAGAAATTAAACGCATCATATATTTAACATGTTATTACGAATTCGATTACATCACTACTTGTATATTTTTCCTATAAATCCGTCAATCACTTAACTCACTATGGAATTAATGAACACACAATGTTTCCATAATCAAGGTTTGAATAATGAAAACGGGGAAACCCGGATGGGTGTGTCACTGTCGTAATTAACCATCTACGTGTGGTTAACTCATTGCACATATTGCAATAGGAATATACCCAACGCAACGAAAACCACGACGTTATGGTTTGTCCCAAAACATAGAATTTGAAGAATTTTATAATCAATTAACAACGGTATACTATAAAAAAGTTTAAATCGATGATATGTTATTAAATAATAAAAATAACAAAAATATCTTATGATGCATGTAAAATTTAAGGTGAAATAGAATTAAAAATATTCAGGTCGTCAATATATATATATAGAAATTATTTCCACAGATTCAAAACGAAAAAAAATATTTTATTCGCAGCCAGCTTTATTCAATAAATAATCATTAAATTGCTTTATTTGGTAAACCCTTCACGTTAGTTGTCGATCAAATGCAGTTAACAATTTTACCCAGCGTCATTCCAAAACTAGCACTGGTAATTATATTGATTACTTCATGTACATATTTAGACGCCACGGTACATGTTCGCTTGCATTTATTTGACTTCATACAATTATTATAAATGCGAAATTTATATTGACGAATGTTTGTTAGCAAGTAGCAAAACGGCTTAACGAAACTGTATGATGTTTTACACAGAGATAGATTACTGCTAGGAATAACACATTGGTTACTGATCATCCTCCGTGATTTATCCGTCAATGGCAAACCTTGCTATCTCCAGGAATGGGATCTGAGCTGGGCCACTACTATCTTCGTAGGTTTTCAAAATAATAAAGTATAAAGTTACATGGTATTTTAAACATGCGATAACAAGAAGTGTCGATGTATTGTTTTCCAAGAGGTCTCACTTAATATTTCATACGACAAGCAAACATCGACTTGTATTTAAATATCCCCAGTTTATATGTTGGCTATAACAGGTAGTTTGTGTTCTTGTAACATAAAACAAGAGAATTATTGTTAGATAAGGCCGGGTATTGCTCGGCCGAGGTTGTTAACGCGGCCGCGGCGCCGGCGCACGTGGGAGCCGGCGCCCCGCTGAATACGAAATACGCAGCGTTAATAGCTGAAGATATCATCGCCGCAATAAAATTTGATTTAATAATGCCTCAGTACAATGCGGTGTGGGTATACGCCACTTTACGATCTAGGCATCTCACTTCAAGCGGTGGAATTTGTTGAGAAATTTCAAAATTTACACAATTTGATTACAAATAAAGCACCAATAGACTGATGGTTAAAGATAAGAAAGAAAGGAAAACCTATAGAAATCGAATTCAGTCATTTGTCATACCAACATCCTACCACAAGCCTAGATCTTGCTTCGACTGTTAAAGGAAATATTATGAAAAATTAAAAAAAAATAACACGCCTGCCGTATTTTTAACGTTATGAATTCAAAAACACCTCTAGAAGAACTTATAGGTTTTTTTTTTTTTAATATCTCGCAGATGGAGTCGCGTGATACAGCTAGCGGGTTCAAATCTATATTTTAAAGTTTGTTATTAACTACACTGTGTTACATATAAACATCCAATTGTTCCTAATGACATAGACTAGTTATCATATCAGTACGACCATTATATTGCCTGTGAACTTGATTCTTTATTTATTAAAAAATATTATATTTAACAGCGTCGGTTGGACGTTTGACACATCGCTTGTCGTTCATTTAGCGGAGTGCAGCGTCGCGGCGCCCGTCGCCGTTCATTGTCGCAAGGTCAAATAG
The DNA here is from genome assembly GCA_027563995.1 of Papilio gigon. Lineage (NCBI taxonomy): Eukaryota > Metazoa > Arthropoda > Insecta > Lepidoptera > Papilionidae > Papilio > Papilio gigon. The sequence continues at coordinate 1,716,417 of JAODUI010000030.1, read as the reverse complement.
ATTGCACGAAACATATACAACATTCATACATAACATGGAGACATAAATGAAATAGCCAGCAGTCATCATGGCTGTTTACCCTGTCATTTCTTAATAGATGCTTTATAGTTACAATACATTTCTAAAATACGTACTTGACATCTGGTCTTAGTAGTAGACTTTTGTTAATTAACTAATATTTCTTGTAACCATACGTAGTAAGCTTGAAAAAGCTTGCTTGTTCACG
>JAODUI010000030.1:1680555-1713916 GCA_027563995.1 Papilio gigon | reverse complement strand
CTTTCGTGAGACATTTCACTATACTACTTATAAAACGGCTTAACTCACGTGTAAATCGGTGTCAGTACCGACTAGTTGCGAGCCCCCGATGGGCTCGAAACTAATAAGTACGATTACTATTACTACGAGTACTATAAGTAGTATAATATATAAAGATAAATACGAATTAAACTATATTTTAATATAGTCTGAAATATTAGTTGTTACATAACAGTTATTAAAAAACTTAAACCTTTTATTTATTAGTTTAGGAAGCAATCGTGCAGTGGGACTCGTAAAGAAATAAACTACTGTGGATGTACGGAACACCAAAAGAACTGCGTTATCTTTACCGGTATATAGCTGGTTGTCAAGATGTGTGATGTAGCTGCCGGCGAGGCGCAGGATTTCGATCTTGCTGAGCTTGCGGTCCGGCGGCTCTGTCGGTATCAGCAGCCGCAGCGCGTTGAACGCCATATTCACGCTGCTTGGAAACCAATTATAATATTTTGATAACTATATTTACTAATTGCAATTATTTTTCAGATATTAAGTAAATAATGCATGCGATGATTTATTTTGTGTGAATACAATTGTGTATTTTTTAGAAATTATTATTCTTTCTTAGAATCTAAAAAACTTAGCTCTTCGATTTCGTATAAATGACCAGATTAGAACAAAGGGTGACGTATTAAAAAAAATGATACAATTTAAAATTCGTATAGCAAACTCTGATTAAATGTTCACTATTGATATATATTAAAATTAAGTGCATTCAAAATAACTAAGGAATTTTTCTTCATTTAATAATAATTTTTGTACTAACTTTTGCGTCCTGTCCCTCTCTCGTGCGTTGGCTTGGCACCTCTGCTTCGTATTCGGCACTGTTTCCACTGAATTTGTATACGAGATCGTATGAGTTACATTTTTATCCCAGCCATTATCAATGTATCTGCAGTTTATTAAGTTATCCATTTAAAAGAAAGTTTTTTTTTTAGTTCGGAACGCAGTTGTCAGTGTGAATGTTAGATGCGTACTAATGCTCGGGCGTGTTGTAGGTCCAGTAATAAGTGTCCCGATGGATATCGCTCATGAAGGAGTCATTTAGGAAGAACAGCGCGCGCCATACCCCGGCTCTTAACCGATAATTGTATAAACAGATGGCTCCCGCTCCCGCCTTAACAGGGCCGCACTCCACTGAGATATGTTTTAAATAATAAAAAAAAAAAACAGCTATAAGTTACTGTTAACTAAAAACAACGAAATGTGTAACTTCGTAATTTTTCAGGCGATTTCTAATATATGACTTTAAAACTACAATCTCTTTAGATTTAATATCAAAATTATATCTCATGTACGAACGAAATTATTAGATAAAGAGTACTTGCAACTTTATCACCTCTATAAAAAATATCAATGTTCATCCAAAAATAATTGAATGTTAATATTAAAAAAGTACGTAAAAGGAAGTAGAATCCGAGCCTGTTTTAGCGAATGACTGAGTTGTCATCAAGAATGTAAAACGCGGATTGCCCTGCGCCCGCGCCCTGTCTCTGTTAGTTTAGACTAACTACGGCAATAAATATTTTTAATGTCCTCAACGATTTACTCAACGACGTGACTCGACTAATTTCTTTCGAATAATATTTTTGTTCAACATATTGGGCACAGATTATTTCTCTAATTTATTCTTTTTTTTTATGCATATTTTAACGTGCTTAAACAGATTTAGGTAAATAACCCCAGAGTCGTGAATGATACTGGGTTTATTTGTCGGTTGGTTTGTACATTTTGTCCATATTTCGTAAACAGCAATAGTCAAGTACAAAGCAATGTGGCGTGGGCAGACTTCTATCGTCGTTGTGGCTATTAAACTGGCGGCAATTCTTTCATCTCTGAGCACGGTTCAAGATGGTCAGAATATCTCATTCAAACATGGGAAAGATCTGAGACCAGCATTATGAAGATCCTAAAGTGTGTTTAAGTCATTACATTATCTATATATATAAAAATGAATTGCTGTTCGTTAGTCTCGCTAAAACTCGAGAACGGTTGAACGGATTTATCTTATCTTGGTCTTGGAATATTCGTGGAGGTCTCGGGAAAGTTTAAAAGGTGGGAAAAATTGAAAAAACTCCCATGAAAGCCTTAAAAATAGCTCTTTTCCATTTCACATACAAACGTTTTTTCCGAGGAGGAAATGTTTTTTTTTGTACTTCCTAATAAATTCAAAAATCTGTTAATTTATTGCCTTTAAGGCGAAACAGAGTTCGCAGGGTCAGCTAGTATTAAATAAAGGGGAATGATAAGTTGTATGCGTGTGTAAATGTTTAAGTCAGCATCCGTTCATAAGGGCGTAAGAGCAGGCATGATATGACGCATGCGTGTCATCTTGACCTTTACTTTATCATCATCAACGTCATCTTTACTTCATCCTCCAAAAAGTGAGAGAATTTATTAAAAAATCGGTTCTGTGCTCAGTCCGTTACTATATAGTCAAAAAGGGTCTGCTCGCGGATCACCTACTCATTGTCATGAATAGATAACCGTCATAGATAAACGGCAATGAGATCATGTATCGATTTATCAGATATCCGAGTGCTATTCGATTAAATGTTACATCTTAATTATATCGATATTCATACTTTTTTATTCTTCGACTCGTTTTGTGCCAGTGATATTTGTATTGATGGCCGGACATAATTCTTCAAAGGTTATTCCGTACTGATTGAAAAAAATATACTAATTTTAAATAAAGAACGTTACAAGAGATATCATTTTTTTTTTGTAAAAGTGATGATGGCATTTAATATTAAATATTATTAACTGCCAGTAAATGAGTAAGTTGCTTGTTTTGTATGGAATAACTATATAGCTATGCGATATGTGCAAATGAAATAAGTCAAAATTAACCTTTATTTCGTAACCGATAGAGTTTGGTTTCTAACGCTTATTGTTAAATTAGAAATCTAAATACCATATTTTTTGTTTTTCAAATAAAAAATTAGTTTATTTTTATTAATTTACTAATATATCTTACAACTATACCAAGTAAGCTTGAAAAAGTTTTTCTTAGGTTATGCTCTACGATAGTAGTCGAATGGTGGGATTCGAAACAACGACCGCTATTTCGATAGTCCGCACCGTTAACCATTAGGCTATCGGCTCTGCGATTATGACTGTATATTATTTATATAAAAAACCAAGTTCCAATTAAAGTCACCTTTGTTCCTGCTTAACAAATTTAGCCTTATTAGTCATAATACATTTTTTAGCTTGCTTATACCGGCTACTTGACCGCTGGCAAAAAATTTGCTCCCTTTTATATGATACTCACGTGTTAACATGCCGTCATATATAGTATAAAAACGTCAAGTGATGTAATTCCTTCAAATTAATATCGGATACGACCATAGACTTTATAACTCATAGATACGGCCCACAAAAAATATTATGTTAGTACATCGTTGAACGGTTGAGGACCAGGAGTGTGGGTCGTCCTCCCTCTATGTGGACCGACGACTTAGTGTGGACAGCCGGAAGTCGTTGGATGCGGAAGGCGGAGGACCGCATACTGTGGAAGGCATTGGGAAAGGCCTATGTCCAACAAACAAGGGCTGTTGATGATGACGATGATGATAAACATCGTTGAACTCTTTTCATTGAAATCTCTTAGTGCTCTTTACAATTGAATCCCTCTCAGATTGTAAAGAGCTTTATAAGTCTTAGATGTGACTCGTTGAAAGGTCAGCACTATATACTGAGATCGGAAAACTTAAGTTGTTGAACAAACAACTTTATAATGAAAAGTTAACTTTCTACACATATGTATGCCGAGTTTATTAAAAAAAATTTATGTAATACAAAGTCATTAGTATATGTATATAAACTTTAATAGTTAAGTTCTCGAAATAGTTTGAGTTCTGTTTTGTTAATTCACAAACATGGATAAAACTATTCTAAAGAGTTTTTAATCTGTGTTATGTTTGCATGCGTTAGAGAGTGTCTGTGTCGTATAGGTTAAAGCGCATTTGTAAACTTACCGCCCACCCGGCACCGACATTCTCGCAATCGCCTCGAAACGATCGTGCGGGTCCGACGCCGACCGCAGAGGATGGAGATACAGGCAAGAAAATCCCCATTCTCCCCGGTTGTAGAAACGTCAACGAGGCAAGGCCCGGCTCATATTGTCGCCGATTCTTACCTACGACCTATTTAATTTCAATTCAGCCAGAATGCGTTAAAAAGTCAATGAAATACGTGTGTTATCAACATGCTTTGATCGTATGTTTTTTATTGTACAATATAAGTAATGGTAGGACATAGCAAAGTCATTGAAGGGAAAAAAAACAACGCCTTAACAAGGATGATGTTATGGCCTATGACATCACTGCGCAAAAACCTCTGGCAACACGTCGATACGAATTGACGTGTGATGATTAAAAAAATCAACTTGTAGATATCTAATTTACGTGATTATCTATTTTACATAACTAAACTATAAAAACTTTCGTGAGACATTTCAGTCTACTACGGCTTAACTCACGTGTAAATCGCTGACAGTACTCGACTAGTTTCGAGCCCATCGAGGGCTCTTCTGCAGGGTGAGTGGGATTGGTACTTAGCGAGTTCGCGGCCCTTCATTACATAGTTACTTAAAAATTAAATATGAATAAGAAAATTACACATTACACGAAAGAAAATGTATGGTATAGTTGAAACTTTTAATTTATTTACAACCCAAGCTGTTTCATAATTTTTACACTTTTCTATTTATTTATTTAAATCTTTATACACAAACAGACTATGTACAATTGTAGTAAGACAAAACAGAAGAAATGAGAACAATACTGGCGAGCAGAACTCTTCAAGAGTTCTTTTACTGCTAACCCCTTGAAATTTAAATACTGTCTGGTAGGTGAAAGTAAAAATATGTACAAATACTATATGTTAAACATTATCATATTATATTTAATATTATATACTAAAAAATGCTTTATTGTTTTAATTCGGCGTAACAAAATTAATAACAAAATTATTTCGGAGACTTTGATGTTTTTATTATCCAAAAAAATCAGGTCCGCTACACTGGTGTAGATGACAGACACCTGATATAGTTCCGTAATGTAATACGGCTTTTGTTTATTACTAAACCGATAGCCCAATGGTTAAAGGTACGTGTTCCCGATCACATGGTGGAGAGTTCGAATCCCGCCATTTGACTATTGTCGTAAACCATATCCTAGCACAAGCCTAGAACTTAGTTGGACTGGTACCAGAAATATTGGGTAACTAAGAAAAAAACTGCCATTATTTAAATAAAATAGAGAAGTAAACACATATGGCCACATTATTGTTACTGTGCTTCTGTACTTTTTCAATGTTGGCTCAAGTCGACTGAACTTTGAGAGACTGACCTGAATATTGAAGTCTAGATTTGTGCAACTGTTACTGTATGATTCCCGCATAACAGTATTTACCTATTCTCACACCAGGGGGAGTGTGGATTGGAAAAAAGTTTCAAAAAAGGTATTATGACGTGATAATAATCTGATAGAAGTCCAGGGCTTGTTTCTATAAAAAAAAACATTTAAATCTGTGCCCTGGTTGTTGAAATCTTACATCATGAAGTTTAAAATTTCGTGCTTTATAATATAGTATATGTCCTGCAACCTGCACATCTGTGAAGAAACTCCTAGATATGGAAACCCGAATTCCAAGGCAGGCAGGTAGGTCCATTCAATTTTAACTTGGGTAAGCTTTCTGCCGCTCGGTGAGGACATAAGTTGATGAAAAAGAATAACTTGAAGGTATTAATATAGCGTTAAATATGCAAGTGAATCATGTTGGACCAAGCAGGAAATTTCTGTCCAAGTTAAATCACGTTTAAGTAAAATTTTTGATAACACGTGTCAATCATTGAGGCGAGGACTGAGGTGGACGCTGCACTTTAGTAATTATTGAAAAAAAAAACAAACGTTTACAATTGGTGTAAACAACTTTTGAATACACATGTGGTACACAAATTAAACTTTTAATTGATGTACAGGTTGATTCAAAACTCATTAAACTTTTTAGACCGAGAAATGCAACTGCCAAAAACAACAGAATATCGGCAAGAATGTATTGATTTTTTTTTTATATTCCAATCACTGTTATATCAGAAATGAAGTATAGCTTGCAAAATGTCTCATCCGTTACTCTTTTACATCGTCTTCTTTTGTTTATGGGTTTTAGTGAATTCTAAAAGTGACCTTAACATTATCTGTTAATATTGTTGGCTTTCTTTCTTTACTGATATCAGTAACTATGGCATTAGTATGTATGTTATAAATTCACAATAGAATAGTGTTGTATATTGGCTTCGTTAAGTTGACACGATATGATTAAACACTCTATATCCAGCGACGCACTTCCAACAATCAAGTGCGCCATGTCCGGCGATTTGTTTACCTCTGATTGCGTGACCATAAGCTGACCATATCATTATACGATAAGGTCTGGCTTCGGCAATTTATTTCGCGTGTTAGGCATCTCTCTCACGTCCCAGTTGCCGCTAACGGTGCGCTCGGAAGCGTGGATTAGTGCCAATATTTGGCACAGGCCGGACTGATAACAGCGCCACTCCTGCCAAAATTTCAATGCGTTTTATGACGTCGGGTAATGGCTTGTTTCCATTGTTAAAAGTATTACGGGAAACGATTAGTTTTTGTAACCATAAACGTATGTCTATTGAGGAGCTCGGAGCATACCCGATTATTAAGGGTTTAGTCAGTCACGCTAGCCCAGTGCGGGTTGGTTGATCCTACACATATCTTCAAATTTCTTCGTAGACATGCACAGGTTGTATCACAGTATTCACTGTAAAGACGTCGGATAAAAGTGCATTTGAAAATAGAAAATTGAAAAACAGTGGTATATCGGAATCGAACATGTACGTGCCGTGGATTGTCGGGTCCAATCAAGTGAACAACTGCGCCACCGAGGCTCTGAATAGTAACATAGTATGAATTATATTTACGTGACCAATGACACTTCTGGAGGCACTTAAGCCTTAATTTTGTTAATGAATCATCACACGTTTAGATCACTTATGATCCTCAGGACATTAGCTGACCAAACAAGTTCATCAACGTACGCTAACAACGCAGTACGACGTCGGCGCGCCGCCAATGGGCACAGTGTCCATCACGAATCGATCCCAGGACCGATTCGAGCACATCGATATTTATTTTTGACTATAAAGAAACGGACTAGGTTAACAACCGCCCTTGAACTAAATGAATACTGCTGCTTTACACAGGGAGTTAGGTAAAACAGACAATTAGAGATGTGTATGTTAAGATTTATATGAAAATAAAACATCTTTATGAAATCATACTGATTACTTACACAAGTACGTTTTAAAATTATTGTTCGTTTTATTTGACGGGGTGGCGCGTTTAACAGGTCCTTTCTTTTAAAGCCAAAGCTGTTTATATTGGATACGATGAGTCATAATGTTTATATTCGATTATCTCGTTTTAGTGCCGTCCGGCCCGTCTGCTGCCGCGGCGCTGCTCGCCTGGGAGAGTGCCGGCGCGGTGCGCCGCGCGACTAATTCCATACTTGTAGTTAATTAGAACCAATTATCGATTCGATTCCGCATCGATGTTGGTGGTCTCGGATTATGACGTATAACAATTAACTTCTCAATAGATTTCGTACTGTAGATTGTGCATGGATTGGATCAATAAAATATCCAGCACTTGTACTGTTTTGGTTGAACAATTTAACACTGTGACAGATATCGGTGTTGACGATCATAGATACCATAGATCTGGAATTAACCAAAACATAAAACTGAATCTTGTGAAGTAATCGACAGATTGTTTAAAATTCGCAAAAGTTACGAAAGAAGTTTTTTTAATGAACTGTAGAGAACATTATTGAAGATTTAAACATCCACACGCTAGAAACGTTTCCACTATCAAAAACATGTAGCACTATTAAATATATATATAACAAGTAAAACGAGGTTTCAGACGTCAATGCTAGCACGGGTCCAATAACGATTGGTTGCGGTCGATAAAGACATCGTAAAATTAACACCATCAATTAGTGATTGGAGGTTAAGTAAATCACGCGTAACGAAACAATTTCTCGGACGATCACGTCTTGATCATTTTTATAAGAGAAGGGGTAAACGAGCGGCGGGACGACGGTCATCATCGACGACCATACATCTACAATACTAGAGGTACCACAGATGCATTGAAACTGTCAAGAGTAGAATGAATAGGAACTTACTAAACTAACGCTTACCATCTTTAGACCACACCATCATTTGGCATCAGGTGGGATCGTGGTCAAGCGTTAGTTTAGACTTCATAAAAAAATAACAGTAATTTTCTTGTTCTGTAGCAAAGATGTTACTGCATATCTTGCAAAGAATGTCAATACGCAATGTTAGAAGACATTTATGTAAATGATATAACGTTTATACGCAGATCAATCTATAGGAGTGTGTATTTTTAGCAATCTTGATGCTTTAATATTCGCGCTCAAGTGACCAGCGTAGTATTAGATCTGCGCGGTGACTCACCGAGTCGTATATCAATCATATCTCGTACAATTCCTAGCCAACACTAGCTGCGCTGTTTGTCCGCTAAATAATTAAAGATCTGACGGCAATCATAATTAAAATATTATACATTTAAATAAGTGAACAATTAAAATTGTACGTCTGAGTATTCACATTGCATAAATTTTAACGCTAATCACGTAATTGTTAGCTAGTTGTAAAGCCTGTAGTAAAATAAGATCTCTTACTGTATTGTCATACATTTATTGTCTTTGATAAACTGCGATAATATTTATTTTTGTGTATTTGTATTGACATCGACAAAATTATACTAGTTTCACACAGCGCTTCTATCGGTAGATAAGTACACCTACAAATCTCAAATAAATTTTAACATGTCAATACGTATACATTCTCGTCAATTTTCGCGAGTATATATCGGTTCCGGTACGTTCCTTGGAGATCCCTGAAGCCATTTCAGTAGCACCCGAGCGGAAAGATCTTTTTCGAAGTTGGAAATCTTCGTCATCAAGAAAAGGAATGACGTCACATGTTTACATGAAGATAGAAGTTTTAACTTGTACTAAAGATTGATTGCCACTTAATAATACATATTAAAATTTAAACGGTTCAATTCCTGCGGTATATTGTAATTAAAATAATAAACGTCCCGTCCAATATAATAGGCAGTTATGTCACTGCACATTATAATTGTTATGACTCAATGCGTTTTATTTACACTCCATATGTACACTGCGAAGTCTTGTAGGAAGATATTGTCGAATTATAGTCGAAGTTCGACTGATAGGCGATAGCTAGTTTGTAAGTAATCGTCGAAGATAACAGTGGTTATAAAAAAACTACTGCAATATTTCCTCTACTACGTTTTTGTGAAACCTACGCATGGCACACTTGTTGATGCTGTGACGTCACCGTTTGAGATGCACTCCTACATGTTTGTTTACTACTCTCGGATACCTGTGCCCACAAGTATACTTTTGTAACTCCTAGCGATTAGGTCATTGTCAGATGTCTTGACTGCCAGGATTCTGAAAGGTCAACGAATTTTGTTTACGTTTACAATCTAATCAGTTGTAGTCCTTCCTACATTTACAGACTACTCAGGATTGGTTGTACTGTGCGCCCTGTGAATTAATCTTTAAGACGAAGTTCGGATTTACATGTCATCTCGGATGTCACTCCCTGTGATAGTATGGTTCGCCATTCATGGATACGTCAGGAAGGACATCATTACATCACCAATTGTAGTTTAATTTTGTTTGGTACATAATTTAAAATTGATTGAAGATGTGGCCGAATTTAAATGTAGTTAGTTTATTGGAACAGTTCAATAGTTATTTAGTTATCAAAAATTATTCAGTACTGAGTCTGTACTTACGTTATTATTGTAATACAGAGCAGCATGTCGAGGACTGGATGGTGATGGGATCGAGTTAGGTAGAGATTCATTAATTCGAAGGCCAAGAATCACTTTGAGTCGCTGCGCCGCTCCAGTTAGTCTGTTTTAATAGATTATTTTGGGTTACACTCTTAATGACATGTATCGTCTCATCTCCATGATGTATGTTACAAAAAAATCTTTAATTAAGAGTGACAGCTTGTAAACTGATCGCCCACGTGTCGTAAACAGTACCGCACTGCCATAGTCGTCAGTTTTGACATCCGTCACTAATCGTGCACCACGCACGGGACGCCAAGCGAATATGTTAATCAAGGCTTGTTATTGAAATGTACTATTAGAGTGAGACGCGTCCAATTGAAATGATGTAAACGAATAATAATATATATTTTGTATAACGATGACGTAAGCAAATTAATAAAACAAAAGGTTATCCTCAGTGTCAATCACAACTAAAAATATTGATAATCATTGAAGTGGTGATGTTTTATCTTGTAGTAGCGATGTTCAATTTCCCTTTCGTTGTTAGAAAAAGGTGAAAAGGAGAAGATATTAGAGTTTGGCTATTGGCACCGTACTCATCAGACAAAATTTGTATTTGCTTCGTGACGCGCGAGTCTTCTCTTGGTCGCCCGCGTTGAAGGTGAGCTGGCCATTCCTGCTGCATCACACACAGGAAATTCACAAAAGAAAAGAATGTTTTTTTTTATTATCATTGCATATCTCTTTTTAATACTTTTTATTATAAACAATGATTGTTTAACATTCGAAACAATCGCCGGAAATATTTAATCAAAATTTTTGAAGTTCTCGAATTTTGTATGTCATTATAATAGTATTTTTAAAATGCGACGTACTTGAAAAATGTTTAATATTCGACCTCCTTGCTTAAATGTTTACGAAGGCACAGATTAACGGGTAATTGCAGTAATTCCTGTAGTATTGCAGGTGTCCATGGGCGTCGATGATCGCTCTTGTGATCCCGCCGCTCGTTTGTCTCCTTCTCGTATAAAAAGGCGTCATCAGGTGAAACGTTGCGTTTGCTGTCTTCATGAAAACAGTTGACATCTTCCTAAATTATCTTAGTGTCATACGTCCGTACACATCCCACGAACAATTGGTATCAATTATTTGACATTAAAGCTCGTAATTTCAGTAATTAGCAGAGACAAGCTTAGAAATGCCTCGGCTTTACAAGTCGGCGCCCCGTTCACGATTCCTGCGCTATAAACAATAACTTTGTAGGCTATTAATTACGAATTGATTTATTGGTCTATACATATTTCACGATAAACCATTAGTAACGTAATTCTAAAAACTCAATGTTTATAATTATAATCGTATTCAATGGAAATGTGAAATTATAACAAACCTCTCTAAGCAATGTCACATTTATATGACTGTAATCACAGATTTAATTAGTCATATTTGTTTGTTTCATCAGTTTTAACATTGAATCGTTCCAAAAATAAATAAAATTGTCAGTCAGTGATATGAGAGAATTTAATTTCTGGTTTCCATTGATTCCTCTCTTCGAGTATTTAGGCAGTGCAAACCTCGGTTAATTCCTTTACCTAGAACGCCGATGACGTACAGCCTGCGCTTGTATAGATACCTAATTCCAGAGCCTCACCATGTATCATGTTACAGCTGACAATATTCGATATTTCCACAGCGGTGCTAATTGTAATTAATTTTAATTTATAACGCCTTCGGGCCAATGGTACTGTTGCGAATTTATAATACGACTCTCGATGTCAGGTCACCGCTGTTATTAAACCAACACAAGCTCAAGGCTTAGAAAATTAATTACTTCAATCATAATTTATTACTTCGAGAGTTGTATAATTGAATTTGCATACTCTAGTATTAAGTATCAAGAATAGTGAGTCGTTAATTGTGTCGCGTTTAGAGTCGATACTTGCATAATGGAATCACGTTTACGATATTTATTTTTAACACGAACTTAATTAACGAGATAACATAGACACTTAAAACCAAGTAGAGGGTAACAACAAAGTCATTATACAAGAGAATCTACGCAGCTGGCCTTCCAGAAAGAGTTTTCGAAGACCCAAAGTCGCACTTCTTTTGTTCGCGTAATTAGTTTATGGCTATTGTTGTCTAAATGTTTAAATACTGAAGCAATATTTATGATATTGCATCATAAGAAGCAGTTACTAAGCAGCATGACAAGATCACACTTAAATTTAAAGACCGTGTAAAATTTTGACGACTGTTATACTGTAAGTTAAGAAGAGAATAACAGTAATTACAGTATTTATTTGTAAGTGTATCAAATAATCTTGTCAGGGCAGTTTAAGGTGTTAAAGAAAGTTTTATGTTTTATAAGAAAAGGTGGCAAACGAGGGATCACGAGGCTGAACATCGACGGCCATAAATATCTGCTATACCAGAAGAACCACAGATGCGTTGCCGAGTTATAGGGTACGATGATGGTCATTAATAAGTTTTACAATTAGATAGTAACATTCCATCTGATGTGTTCGCCGCAGAAGAATGCCGTGCGTCTATCATTTGTTATGCTAAACTGATCCTGGGGTACAAACATTATGTTCACACGAGGACAGAACATTAATGCAGAGTAGTAAACTGTGCAGTACTGCTATTACAATAACACTAATTCTGTGTGTTGGTTTGAACAATATTAATGCAAAGTCTTTCTGCTTTGCTGTTCTGTCCTCGTGTGATTGCATTGGAGTAGCGCCATAATGATAGTCCCCACAAGAAACTGTGACTGAGCAAATTGCACGTGTAATTTAACTAAGAATTGTTTATATTGAATTAAATCAAACAGGCGGCAGGCGTTCATTATGCTGATGTAACGACTTTGACTTGAGTAATGCGTACAACATATAGTCCCCAAACTTAATCTCATCCGAATAGAAATCAATTTTGATATAAAACTAACGTGATTTGTTTTGTCAAAGTTCGTTCCACACATCTAGACTAACGCAGAGGAAAATCTTAGTTCGATTTTCGCTTCACGTCGCTTGTTCTGGTTTCCTTTTACTACAGTGGAGGCGGAACTCTGGAGAATCGTAACGCCTCTATAATAATGTGACAAGATAAAAACACTAAAAGGTACGGTGGAATAAAACCCGTATCAGTTTCATATCAATTAACAATTTTGATTCGTAAGATCATTTTAAAGACTGTGTGTTACGGGTGTAAGATGTATTTCAGATTGAGACTTCAACATATAATTCGATTGAAGCTCAATTACGTATATGTTGGTTCTACTATAATCCGATAATACTTCAATATCTTTTTACATGTATTTATATATGTTATAACGTAAACTCAAATAGACATACTTCTCAACTTTTTAGATTTCATATCCCACTTGCCTCGCACCAAATAGTGCGCATTATAAATTCTCCGATTTGCTTTTAGGGAAATTATAATGAAAGAGACGGAAAAATCGAAACTTTTCACCAGAAACTGCTGTATATTTCCCCCAGGATAATCGAGGGACATCCGCGGCTCGACGCAAGGATAACAATAAACAATTAGTACTTACGTCACTGCACTATGTTTAGTAGTGCGGCCGTGTAGCGGCTATATTGGTCATAAGTTGCGTCATGATCCACCGACACAACACTCCACTTAGCACGCTTCTCATTTATATACTATTTACATTAAAACTCATGTAAATATTGATTGATACAACATCTTCTCTTAAACACAACACGTCTACGGTTCCTCTACTCTATGTCCAGGAGAGTCGGATCAATTAACATGAGAGCTGCTCGATTGCCCCTTTCATTTGTTTTCTCCGCTTCCTTACTGTGGATTTTGACTACAGTGACACTGGTACACATATTGTTATCACTTTCATTACCTTTGCAAAGAGAGAGACAGAGATATGGTGTATGCGTTTTGTTCTACCCCCGTAAGAACGTTATTAACTTCGACATTTTGTATAGTGACAATATCAGTGTTTTGTTTTAAAAAAAAAAACTAGTAACATGTTCTCTATCTTCTAAATAATGTAATCTAACTTTTAGTTTCTATATATCAAATCGGTGCCTCGTAATTTTCACTTTCAAACGAAGTGTCCATAACTCAATGAGTTTCCAATTACCAGCATTAGAACGATATCTAGCATTATACGAGCTATGGGTAACATTTTAATTGACGTTCTGTTCACACGTATCCAAGAATAGTCTTTACAGGCGATTGCACAAAACAAGTTAAATAATCGTGTGTTTTGCTGTTTTATTGCCCAACTGACCTCAAGTCTAGACACAGTAACGTAGTAACATTCGTCAATCTTCGTACTTCTATGAAACGCGTTTTTGATTTTTTTTTAATCTAAATCATTACACGAACATCGCCAGCTGTTGATCCGGGGAACAGATGGGGTTAGGCTTATCACGTGGTCCAATTTTTTTTTTACTTTTTAGTTTTCCACGTGGAGTTACAGGGATTATTGTTATTTCAGCATAATACGTTCAGCATGATAATAGTATGGTTATTTTTTCGTAAAACTTAAAAGATGTCCTTGTTAGTTTTCTAACATTTTCTGTACAATTCAAACTAAGCTTTGTGTTTGTTCTAGGTTATAGTATACGACAGTAGTTGAATCTTGGGATTCAAATTCCTTCGTACCTTTAACTATTAGGCTTTTGGTGCTTCATTTAACCTATCGTACATATTTCTAAACACCCGAATAGAGAGCGGACATTGATTTATATATGCTGCTTTTTGTAAACTGTATTTGCTTTCCTTCAGAACTCCACTGCACTGTCAATTGTTTCAACATATTGCTATCCCTTTCATTCTCTTTGATTAAACAAAGAGAACAGTATGTGTCAATGAGCGTCACGCCGCTGGTAACCCACAGTAATGTGTAATTAAAGAAAAAAAACCTACAACATTGTATGATCCCAGAATATCTGGATAAGCCAATTTGTTTGTTCCAAACATTTAGTAATAGCTTTTAACAAGTAAATAATTATTTTGTTAAATAGCTTCCAGCGTGCGACTAATATGGTTATCGGTGCGTGCTCGATTAGTAATTGATGGCTATAAAATTAAACACCGCGGTTCGATCATACCTCCACACTATTTAAAACAGTGTTCGCCAAACCGCGGCCCGCAGTCTGCATCTGGATCGGATAACATTGTGCGGCCCGTGAAACTTTTTGAATAATTATTTCAAAGAAAAAATCTTTTGTTATAAACCACGAATATTTTCAGTTTATTTATTCATTTAAGGTATACCAACAGTAAAATTATCTTACATTCACAATAACATGTAACGAAAAAAAAACAAGAGACAAATAATTTGACTAATTACAGGTACACACAACATTCACGACAAAAGATATAATACAAGTTAACAATTATGCTTCCCCACTAGTGGAGCAACAAACAATATAAATACAGTTCAGTTTCAGTTGCTTCAATGTAAAATAAATAGTTCTAAAAAAATAATCTATATCTATGGAGGAGGTTGTGTCCACTAGTCGGACAATGAGCGTGGGGCCCGCAGTAATACCTCGCGTTGTCATATTAGGAATATAGATGTAGAAGTGTGACGACCACTGGTTTAAAATGTTAAACATTAAAAAGTTAATTCAACGTATTTAATTAGAAAACTATGCTCAGACCGAATATCGCACGGAATTGTGCGTTTAATGTGCTTAATAATAGCTTAACAGAAGATCGGACTCCGACGTACTAAATGATCTCGCTTAAGAGACTATTAGGGCATAGCTCGTTGTGAGCATTGAGAGCGGATACACGTTGCTTGAATGTCTTCGATTTAGTTTTGCAATTCTCCACCATCTTTGATGTGAACTTTAAATTGTTATAATTAACTACCATAGACTTCTCACGACATGGTTCTTTTATGTTATAATTAAAGAAAATATAGACGATATATTTAAAAGGAATTCTTTTTTTTATAATTAATTAATTAAATGTACTAATATATATTATAACACTTTAACTAAGCTCTAGGTTTATTCTAGGATATGGTTTACAATAGTCGAATAGCAGGATTCGAACGATCGACCACGTAATCGATAATCCGAAACCTTAATCATTGGGTTGTTTGTACTTAATTTTAGTTAATTACTGCATTGCGTTAATTGCACTTAGGATCACTTACAGAGTTGTATGAGTATGTTTAAATTAATATTTTATTAGCTGTGTAGTACTAATTCTTGATACAGTGTCCTAACAAAATTGTTAACTTAAATAGTGACTTGATATCATAAAAGTATAGTGTTATGTGACTAATTAAAATCGTCAGAATAAATCATTTCTTTTTTGTAAGGACCCGAAAAGTTTCTCAGAAGCGTTATTTAGACGTGTGGGATCGCACCGCACCGCACCGCACCACACCGCATCGCCCGCGAAACCGAAACAGAGCAAATCGACAAAAAGGTTTTTTGTCATTTCTATCACGTCCGTAGTTAATTGTTCGATTCATAAAGAAAATAAAAGTCGAGATAATCCCCTGATGTTATTCGATGCGTGCCGCGGTCCGCTATTCAAAGTGCCGGGGTATCTTTTTATTGGGAGTGTGAATAATAAAGGATTTTATGTCATAAGTTGTTAGAGCCCCCCGGTTTGATTTATACGTCTGCTGGCATTAAACGTTGGGGTACCTGGAGTTCAGATCAGCTTCGATTGTGCTCGGAATTTTTTGTCTGGACGGTATTATGCGGAGTGGCGCCCGCGCCGCGGCCGTGGAGCTGCGCCGATCAAACCGATTGTAGGCTAGGGATGATCGATAGCAACAGTTCAAACATCGATACCAACATTTAGAATATTCCTTTTCTATAATAAGATAGAGAAAGGTCAAGTTTTTATTACGATCATTAAACTAGCGATGAACAACGCGTTGAAGTAAGTCGGAAGTATCGTTTTTTTATATATTTAACAACTTTTATCCATCAGTGTGGCGTGACCCGTGATCTTTCACCACATTAGGTGCTGAGTGGGTCTAATGAGCGATGACTACAAGGGTACAATATCATAACTAATTCTTCGTACAGTAGAGTAAATTATGTCCAGTTTACTTTATTCTAGTGTATATCTGAAATCGCTGGACTGGAATAATCTAAACCGGGTTTTTTTAGTGATGATACTATGTAGTTAGTAAATGTCGATAATAACAAGGTTATTATAGAATACTGGACAGCACTAATGGGGACGATTAAGTTAGTTGATATATAGTTGGACAACAATAAGCGGGTGGCTGGCGCCCGGCGGCCGCGTTTGCTGTATCAAATGACGAATATCCCAATCATGCTCAGTTAAAATGCAGCGCATCTGACGCGCCGCGGATGCAACGAGCCATGTACCTTGGGCGCCGGCGAACTGTATATCATGGCATTACATAATATCTTATACCAAAATTAGAATTATAATATCTCTTCCCAGATATTTTCCTTCCTTGTTTATCCTCCTTCGCCAAATCCTCTTCCTCTTCCCGTCCTATCCTTACAGGATAAGTGAAGTAGTATAACATTTAGCCTTCGACCAACAATAACTGCGCTACGGGTAACTTGATCTGGGGTTTACGTCTGTCGTCGAAGATGATGAGAGAGGTTACAGTTTCGTAGTTATTACATTATCTTGTTGCGACAGTGGAAGTCTATTATAGTTTTAATATAGGACAATTATCAAAAATCTTAATGCGCTCCTCTCGCCCTCTCCGCGTATATCTGGTCCCCAATCAGGTAGATTAAAAAGGGTGTTTTATAAATAAAAAAAAGTAATAGTGCATTTAAACGGTTTTTTTTTCTTTATTTTACGTTACTCGCCTTAAAAATGTCAAATAGATCAACAAAATGTCGCATTCCAGTAATTCCGAGAAGCGCGCCGGCGTTTCTTGTGCCCGAGCCGAAGTTATTTAATATATACGTGCCAACAAAATGACTTGTTATATTATAACGCCGGCTCTCCAGCTCGGTACGTACAGGATGTTGCAAAATAATACAACAATTGAAATTACGTCATGATGCACGGAAATTATTTCGAGTGCATCCATGCATGTCTTGTACCTCGCATTGTGGCCTGTAGTCTGGCTAGATTTTTTTTTTCAGAACAATCGAATATCAAGGCTATTTCAATGTTATATGAAGCAAGCACTAATATATGTCTATCTGGTATTATTTTGATACCATCAACCGTGAGTTCTCACTGCATATTGGAACTCTTTATTAAAAATAATACGTGGGTTAATAAAAAGTTTTACTGGCTTTACGGCATTGAACACTCACGTTAAAAAAAACAAAGGAAAAAGGAAAAACAAACGACGATAAAACGCTTTCATCCCTTGTCTATGAATATTTTGATCATAGGTCAGTGTTGTCATTATTCTAATAGTTGAGTTGCCGTCGACAAGCTTTGTTCAAAATTATAGTAAAAGTTACTTTGAAAGCAAACTTTTCCTGGTACATATGACGTCACATATAAATTTATACGCAAGGGATTACCATTTTAAAAGGTAACTACAATTGTTTATCTTTTATCCTTATTTAATTTTATTCCGAATACTGAAATAATCGTTAAAAACTTCGCTTCATGAGCACAGTTTACAATCTAACGGACGTCAAATTGTAATACGAATTTTGAGGTTAAGTGATGTCTTAGTTTAAAGACGCTGTTAAATAATTAAATGTCGTTCTAGTATCCGACCGTTGTAGTCACACTTCGAGAACTCCCTTATTGACCATCTGTTGACTTAGAGTTTTAAGTATGAGATATTCAAGTTAAAAATGATGGTGTAACAATTAAATAACGTTAAGCGTGAAGGTAAATTCATAGTTAAGTATTAATAAAATAATTATTTAAGAAGAAAGTTGTCACACGCTGTATATACGTGGGCGACTCAGACGGCACGTCGCTAAGGGTCCCCTTTACGCTTATTATGGTCACAATTTTTTTTTTCTAACGCGACTGCAACAAAACGGGCTTGAATGAACGTTTGATGAATGAAATTCCAACATTCCTCTGTTAAGCGCCCCCGGGATAGAAAAAATATGGCTTCCTTCGTTTTATACGCGAACATCTTTTGGTACAGACTGTTTCTGAAATGCTGCCCACACTTTTTGACATACCGAATTTTTATTACGTGTAGCCCGTATATTAGAGACTAACTGAGGATGTGTGTAGTTTTATTTACGCGAGCGAAACCGGATTAGTTTATCAGTGTAATTATAAATTGCCTACACTTTATATTGCTTCATTACTTTATTGAAGTCCATTAATATTGAAACGTCGCGTATATGTTTTAAATGTCATAGTTATATCGGTGCCCTGATATGTAACGTTATTTACCGCACTGCACTCAGAGTCATTTAATTATAACTTAAATGTACACTTAGACTTATACATTGTAAAGAATGTTTAGAACAGTAGCTGTAGCCCGTCTTCGTCTGCATGGAATTAAAAAGCAAATATATTGTATTGAGCCTATGTTTGTATACCAGATTGTAATCTATCTCTCATCTAAATTCCATCCAAATTCATTCAAATGTTTTCAAGTTACGTAAAAACAAATATCCATCCATTAAAATATTCACATTATATTACTAGTTGTCCATTGTTTTAAAACTTTAAACGTACCTATTTCAGAAGCAATTATTTTTAATTTTTCACACACTTGCTTTATGGATTTTTTTACGAATTTCCTGTCAAATTCGTTACGTTAATGCTTTCGCTGCGTCACCAATTTTTGCGTATTTCCCGACCCTGCGGTACGAGGTGTTATCGACCCGCTCCGTGACATGATGTTAGTGCGACACGCGGTCCATTAGACCCCACCCCATTAAACAAATTTATGCCCCTCGTACGACAGAGAAGTACACGGTTTTCTTTTCCGCAACACAGGGAAGTTTCATTAGGGATGATCATTTCGCAGCGAAAAAATGATGTACTGATTTATTGGAACATGTAGAAAATAAAACATGTAAAAGTTCGAGCTAAGGCTGGTTTTAAACTAGGAGCTTAAATCTTTTTTTTTTATATAAAAAAGGGAGAACGAGCCACAAGAGCGAGATGGTCATCGACTCCTTAGAATATCTGCAACACCAGGAACTGCAGATGCATTATTTACTATTAGTGTACTATTTTATTAATAAAAAGAAGTTCAAAATCCTATATATATGTACAATTTTTTTTAAAGTGTTGTTGAATTGTTCTTTTCTCTATGGTCTTAAATTCCCGAAAGGCACATCAGACGCCAAACTAACGCCACTCTAACGAATGTTTGTTAAAAATGCAATTGGCTGCGCGCCCACGCCGCGCCTACGTTTCGCAGAAGGCTCCGAACACCCTCGGGTTTGTATGGCCATTGTGGGTAGCACAAATGGGCGGAAATACGCCGATCTCTGGTCGAAGGTACCATCTGCGCCGGCGCCTGAGCGCGCGCAACGCAGCGCTTTGGCGCCGCTCGATAGGTGAGAAAATCTCTCCCGGTTATTAATAACAAAGAGTAGTTAACTGTTCTGACTAGTTTAATGCCTAATACTATAAAAACTCTGAGAAGTTCATATACTATTAATAAATAATTTTTGTTAAATTATATCAATGTATCCTATTGTTCGTCTAATGTTTGTATATAAATTTAAGTTTTAATTGTGAATATTTTACGTTTTAGAAATGGTATACTAGTTGTAAGTTAGCGTACCTCTATCTCAAAGGCCGGCAACACACCTGTGATGTCTCTAGTATTACAGTTGTCCATGGGCGTCGCTGATCGCTCTTGTGATCCCGCCGCTCGTTTGCCCACTTTCTCGAATATAAAAAAAAAACTTCATACATACAATGTTATATTGAGTTATAAAAATTGAATGAAAAGATAAGGTAACGATAAGAAATAAATATATTTCAAACAAGCAACTACAAGAGCTGCAAACCATTTATTTTACATTTTAAGTAACATGAAATTGAATGAAACAAACTACAGGTAAGTAGATGTGAGTTAAATACTGTAGTTTTAACTTTAAAGTTAAGTCCTGTGCTTAGTTAATACGATATTTACGGTAACTTAAACATTGTATTGAAATTTCTAAACAAACATATCATTGGAACTCAGTTTAACTTAACGGTACTAAGAATTATGTTTATTGATGTTTTCCGATGGGTAAGTGCTCATAGATTTATAAGTGCATTGTAATAACATCGAAGAAGACTTAGAACGTCATTGTTGGTATAATCCAAAACAGATGTGTCAGTTGTCGCGTCTGTTCTGAGCGGGCCGTAGTAACGGGTCTATGACGGAGGCGCGGCGCGTGAGTCATCTCGTTCATTGAGCGGCGGCCCATTGAGCGCGAGCGTTCATTACCGCTCCGGCCTCGCACACGCACGCCGCCCGCCGCCGCTGCGCCCGCTCACTGCGCCCGCGGACGACTCGCGCTGCCTCACTGACCGACCACTCCAAACAAATACGATGTACGATATTTAGCTAACGAACTATGTCTGTAGATTCATAACTACAAATGTTTAGTTGTTACAGTTCTAATAGTTAAAATAATTTCAGATGGAGAATTTGATGAAGACGTACGTGTGGCTGTCCGCCGCCGCGCTGTTGGCGGCCTGCGCCAGCGCCGGCGTGGGCAGTAAGAGAGCGTTCACGCCGACCGACTCCATACTGGATATCATCGATACCGAACAAGTCGAGAAAATTATTGCCGCGCGGCGCCGCACCGAGGAGGCCACTGCCGCCTCCGCCTACGTGCAGCACAACGAGCTCGGCGAGGGCAGCGCCGAGAGCGTGCTCGCCGCCGCGCCCGACGACGACAGCACCGAGCTGCCGCCCGGCGTCGACTTCCGAAAAATACTCAAATCATCGAAAAACGCTTTGTTCGTCACGAAAAAGGAGTACCTCAAGGAGGACTGGTGCAAGACGGAGCCACTAGTACAGAAGATCCGCGAACCGGGATGTTTGCCGGCGACAGTGATCAATAAATTTTGTTACGGCCAGTGCAACTCGTTCTACATTCCGAAGGGCCCGCGGCGGAGGGACGGCGGCGAGGAGCGGCCCCCGCCCGCCTTCAAGTCCTGCTCCTCCTGCAAGCCGAAGAAGTTCACCTGGATCACGGTGACGCTGCGCTGCCCCGGACAGAGCCCGCCCTTCAAGCGCAAGCGGCTGCAGAAGGTGAAGCAGTGCAAGTGTCTGCCGGTGGGGGTGAACTGATGCCGGTGGCGCGACGGGCCCTGACACCACTGAGGCGGCTGGACCGTCACATCGAGCGCCGAGGCTCGCCTAGACGTTCACGGAGAGCGCAGGCGACGGACACGCAAGTGTTAACGAACAAAACGAAGATCGGTCGGAGTTGCGACACCGACAATGTTACCTACTATGCTAAGTGAACGATTGCGTATCGCGTACCGAGTGGACACTAAAGAGATTCAGATCGCGCTCGCATACGTCAATCGAGATGACGTCACGTGATGCGTGAATTGCCATAAAATAACGTTGATGTAGAGCGACCGCCGGGAGCTTGGATTGTCCTCGGTCGATACTTTGAACTCAGTTTTGTGCCGGATAAAACGAAACGGAGACAAGTGATCAGTTCCGATTATTCGCTGCGAACGTAATAGCGGAAAAGTATTGCGCACTAATGAGATTCGAGCATTTGTTTATACTGAAGTTATAAAACAAATGACGCCGCTACCGGATATGTGATATTATATTATATTTACTTAGACTAAGATTCGAGGTAAAATTGAGCGCCGTTCTGTACATCTATTTATTTAAAAAGTTATCGTTACATATGTAGTATAGAAAAAATACGCTTATAGAGAACGTAATTATTACCATAAGTATATATTTCATAATTTAAACATCGATTTAATAACGTTTAATAATTTTGGATCTCCAATTGTACTCGAGAATCTATTGTTTTCACAAGAATTTTGTGAAGTTATATAATACTTGTACATATTCCGTACACAAAGTAACGTGTGATTGTAAAATTTAAAAATGTGTTTAGAAATAATCGAGAAAATTAAAATGAGAAAAAAAATACTAAGGTAAGATTAATGACATTATTAAAAAAAAACGTCATAATTTTTTTCATCTCATTGATTAACTTATTACCAACAAAGTTATGAAACATTAGTATTGTAGAAAGGACACTTTTTTGCAAAAAGTTTTTACGGTTTTCTTATGTTTGATTTCTTGCCATCAATTGTTTTGCTATTGTTTTGTTTTGTTCAAATAAGCGTGGGTCATCACAGTGGAAACATCAATACAAGAATAAATAACTATCAATGTTTTTACAATGATGGTTAATTAACTACTTGTGTGTACACGGTGAACCACGCTAAATCTTTTTACTCGAAATAACTGATTCATAAAATATTCTGATAACACGAGTAAATCATAGAATCTTTAACCATAGAGAATTTATATAATTTCCTGTTGAAAATTGTACAAAAATATTTTGAAAATAAACAATCGGTATTGTATCATTTTCTTTGTTTTTATTAAATTTTGATTACCATCACTACGTTCTAGCAAAATTAAGTTAATACGACATTTGCTTTTAAGGTCTTCGTTGAGACCTTGACATGACCTTGATAACATTGTACTTTAATAAGGTTTTATGTGTTGTTATAGATACTTGATATTAAGATTTGTAAGTGAACAACAAGTAACGCATTTGAATCAAAACAACGAAGTCTTTTAATATTCATTTTCTAAAAGAAAATAGGATTTTTTTACAAAAACTATATTAAATTTTAAATTTTCTTTACACATGTTTATTTCATTATTATTTCATTAAGTCAATAAACATTAATACGTAGGAACGTATTGTCGGATTCAATAGAAATGAGAATTTAAAATTAACTTAAATAAACAACGTTTTCTGTCATCATTTCAAACACTAAAACTATCCAAAATATATCCATGGACAATAAATAACATTGTCTTGTGTAAATAATAACTCTTTTTAATTAACCCAATAGCCTAATGGTTAAGGGTACGGATTTTCGACCACGTTGTCGAGGGTTCGAATCCCGCAATTCTACTATTGTCCATATCCTAGCACAAGCGTAAAGCTTAGTTGGAGTGGAAAAAGATTAGAAAATGAACAAGAATCTGCTAATGTTTTATTTAAATAAAAATGTATTCTAGTATAAAGACGAGTAGGCAGGTACTGTCATGTCTCAAGGTCACGGTCGCAAATCAGCGTGTTTTCGCATTATGAAATCCTGGTAGATCATTTTGTCGCGGAGAGATGAATCATTTGAGATTATGCGGACTTCGTCGTTGTCAAAATACATGTTTCCAACATTCACGTGAAACGCTGCGAGTTTTGTTTAATTTAAATTGTTGACAGAAATTAATAATTTGCTTCAGATGTATTTAGATAGACAAAAAATTTAGTGAAGATTTTAGTATTCATTGTTTCTAATCGATCTTTTTATTAAAGATAACTTTTAATATCGGTTAATTCATTTGTCAAATAATCTGAAACAGATCAGACTAAAAAAAATTATATTTTTGACACATACAGACTATATTCCGATCAATAGTCAATAGTCTTTTTTGAGTTGCATATTTGAGTTGTCTATGAGTGCCTTATTCTGTATTGAGTTTGTAATTAATACGGACGTATTTCTTTTTTTTTCTTACACCTTATTTCTTTATTTTATTTAAACATGTTCACGCATTAAGTTTGGTTTGAGATAAAGTGGACTTACCAGCAAAGTCGTGTTCAACAATATGAAATATCTGAAGACTCATTGGTCGTTACATCGGCGTTGCCAATAACTGAAGACCTTACAACAATGCAACAATAAGAACTTTATTGCGACGCACTCAGGAACCTTCGTATTGTCAACCGGGACAGCTGATTTAACCTTTGATTAAAGAGAACCGGACTAAACAAAGACCTGCAGTTAACTAACAGTATACTGTTGGTAATTAATTCTGCATCAATTCGGCAGGGAATGAGTAGTGGAGATAGATAATCGCGCATATCGATGGTAACCCTTGTGTCCCTGCCGCCCGTCTACTCCATTCTCTTATAGAAAAATATATTGAGACTTACTCTATACTCAATAATGTACACACACAAAAACGAACACATTAATGTTTGGTTTTATTTGATAGGTAAAAATGTGTGTTTGACAGATCGTGTCTCTTAAAAGTCAAGGGTTTTATGTTTTAACAAACGGAAGTAATGTCAATAAAGTGATTGTTTGTTGTTTGTTTGACAGACCGGACTCGGCGCGGCGACAAATGCGATGTCAAGGCTCCACAGTTGCATATTTTATTGTCTTACAAATGTTTACTGCGCACACGAAATTCATAGATCTTAAACAAACAGTCTAGTAGTTGTAATGACCTAGATTAGGTTCCGGTTGTTCGATTTTTTTTTTACAAGAGTTCAAATGGCGAGAACACCGAAGTCATCATCGACGACCAGACATCCGCGACACTAGAGCAGCAGGTCGCTGGTTTGTGAGTTTTTTTTTTGCTTTTTCCTTGATATCGTTCAACGTTTGCTAATAGAACGCTGTATACAAACCATCTTCGGTATGAATCCCAAGACTTGAAGACTTTATCATCATCAGCTCACGACGCGTCCGCACCGAGGAACTCGTAGCCAACCTCCATAGTCACCACTAATTATAGGGTTTTATATTGATTTGCAGTTGAAGGATATTTGGACTTTTAGATGAAGCCTTTTTCAGCAGTGGAGGTTATTTTCTTGTATAAAAGATTAAAATTCGATGTCAGCTCGTTGTTAACTAACTCATATCACACGTACAGTCGAATTCATTAGAATTTAGAAATGTATATTTACACATTTCAATGGCTGAAAATGAACAATAAATGTCAATGTATTTCTTTGGAGTGTTTGCGTTGATGACACAAACATGTCCTTTTTTTAATAAGTTTTTGATATCATGATTTCACATTTCAATTGAATTCGACTATACAACTCAATAAATATTAATAAGTATTCAGATATCGATAAATGTGACTATGTTCTGTGCGGCTTTGTAAAATGCAAGCTATTAAATTTGGATGGACTAGACACGTGCTATCCAAGATAACACTAACCAATGTTAGAAAGGAATTAAGGTATTAAATAAAACAATTATTACATTCACATCAATATTTTTATTAAATGTCAAGCAGAAGAATAGTGTATAATATTTCATTGCAACCTCAAAATAATGTTGTTCCTTCTCAGAATAACGGCCGGTTACATTCATTACGTACTCCATACTCTACATACTAACGTATGTTCACTTCAAGATTAAACAAAAAAAAACAATGGTCCAATAATAGATCGATACAAAAGTACAAATATATAAATAAAATGACAGCTTATTTTTTAATTTATCGAAAATATTTTAATTTTTTTTTATAGCTTAAATAGATGTAAAGTTAAATTACAAAATATAATTTCTACGTTGCACGTAGCACATTTGCCTTACATAGGAGAAATCAGTTTGCTAAATATTCGGAAAGAAGCGAAATTATAAATAACGAAGATACGAAATATATGTACTCTCATTATTTAATATACTTAAATCTAAATCTACTTTTATTACAAATTTTTGATCTGATTCTGTTATATTTACATATGTCTCTTAACGTCACCTAACAGCTATACTATAGTTAAAACTATACGAATTTATATTTAATTAACTATATTTATCATTTTATCTGCTTATTACATCTCTGACTGTTTTTCTTTTGTAATTTACATCATACTGTGTACATATTATGCTTTTAAACATACTGCTTACATGCTGTAGTACATTATAAAATTTCTTATCAAGGACGTTGCAAGCTGGTGATCTAGAAGGGGTAGGTGTGGGGGTTTAGGTGGATTTTTTTCTGATTACATGAATGCTTATCAACATGTGGTTTAAATTTGTAATAAGACCGATGGGTAGTTTTTGAGTTTTCCACAGATTAAATCGGCATAGCATTTTAGTATCTCTGCCCCTTCTTAGCGACGTCATTGATTTCCACATGTATTAGAATATTTTAATACAGTTCTAAACATACTTTATTATACTTGAAATAAATCTTGTTAATTTAGAAACATTTTTAGTGAATGCTGTTATTAATTGTTTCCTTTGTGTGTGCAATTTAATACTGTTGTTAACATTATGAGGTATCATTGTGATGACATTAAAATGTCTATTTAATAAGTTACACCTATTTCATGTTAATAGTTCGAATAAGTTATCAAATTTATTTTTTTAATATCAATAAGGTATTTATATATATTCAATAGCAATGAATTCGAGTCGCTTAGATAGGAATGCTAGCTTTTTAAAATAAACTGTGTTTAATAGACAATATAATACCCATTAAATTGAGATGTTGACACTTAAAAATGGTAGACATTCGAAGATGGAACTACGAAATTACTGAACTCGAATTTTTTTTTCTTATCTTTTTCTATGTGGGTCTATAAACCATATTGTCTATTAAGCTATTATTTGATAAAGCTAACATTGTTGGTTAACAAGATGTTTAGGTTACTTTAGACATTTAGGTGACCCTCGTTCATTGTTCTTGACTATATAATTATGTTGTTATTTTCTACCATATGTATCTCTTATATATTAAAATATGTTTTGACCTGTTTTATATATTAATGTAATTAAGTGGTTGTGCGTTTATACGCAGAGATGACAGAATGTTTAAAATCACATTATATAAACAGATATTATACTTATTATTATATGATTATATCTTATGTTAAATACATTACGTGTATATTAAAACTAGTTAATGCAACTTAAAAACAATTTAATAATAAAATAAAGATAAATTAATATTCATAAATATTAAATTAGATTAAATTTGTAAAGTCCCGATGTTATCGACCAATTGTTAACTGTTAATCTATTTTTATAATGCAATAAATTCATTAATAAATAAATGACTTTTTTAAACATATTTCCTGACTCATAATACAAACTAATATTTGATATGTGTAGTAGAAGAGAATAAGTTAAGGGGAGCAAGACAGAAAGTGATTATTTAGTAAGAAAATGTTAAAAAATCTCAAAATGATAAAGTTTTTATGATATGATTTTGACACAAAGATATGCTTAGTATCCAACGAGATGTGAGTTGGAACCGTTTGTCCTCAATTAAATATTAGGGTAGCATCACACTATCATAACTTCGAACGATCGCGGCACGTATCGTGTGACACACCCTTATAAGTTTGACATATACTTGTGTCATCCAAGAAGTTAATGATTAGAAACATTTTAAAATAGAGTTAAACTAATTATAGAGTTTTAAAGGATGTTAATAAATGGTTTTAGACTCTGTAATTAAATTTAACTTACATTAAATTGGAATATGATATGATAGTAAAGGGAGAGGTGGATGTAGATGTTGAAGAAGATAGTGACAGATGATGGAAGATAGATCGATTTGGAGAAAGAGACACCCGTTTCTACACGAGGGAGATAAGGTCAGGATCTGATACAAATCATTGAAGACGTAGAGAAGAAAGATTAAACAAGGATAGAGTTATTAGATCGAAGGAAAAGATTTAAAAGAGAGAAAGTTTAGTTAATGAATGTATATGAAAGATACGATGAAAATGTAAATATTGATTTGTATTACGAGTCGATTTAATAACTAAATAAAGAATATTTCTACAACTAATAATCACAAAGCTTTCCTTACATATTATAGCGCGTTTAAAACTTACAAACAACGAGGGATGAAAGATCTCCATCACAAAAATACAGCCCTTATCACTGAAGTTAAGTACATAAACCACTTGGGACACAAATCTAATTAAAATAATAAGTTTAGCCTACGTCTCAGGTCACGACCGACATCCTTTCGTTTCCATGCGAAACCTTACTGAAATAATATTAGGATTTATATGGGACTTAACAAATAATTGTAACGCACTTAACAAGGTATAAGTTTGCACACAACTGTACTTATGTTGAAAATAAAGAAATTATTATATACATAAAATATAGTAGAGGTTTTAAATTTTATTCGTTACATAATAAAATTTTATTAATTGATTGATTGAAATAAATTAAATATGAATGTGCAAGTATAATTAAAATGTAACCAGACAGCTTAGATACGTCATTCTTTATATACGAATAAAACATCTTTCAAATCGAATTTATAACAACGAAAGACATTTCTCATTTCTCACCTTACCATTAAATTAATAGAAATGTACAAAAAAAAATCACTGCAAATATTCAGCATTGCGTTTATTGTTAACGTCGGCTTACACTGCTGCGGCTCCGAAACGAAAACATACTATCATACCTGTCTTTTACATAATATGTTTTTGTAAGTGTTACAACAGTGGAAGCCGACGTTTATTCTATATAAGAGATATACTTTTGCTCGTTCAACCCTCGTATAAATCGCTGACGAGGACTAAGTACGTGGATGGTCGCCATTCATGCCCATTGGCTACCTAAAACTAATTACACCTATGGTCTTTAAGACGAAATAATTAAATTATATTTATATACAAAGAAGTTGCCTTTGGTATATGCTGCGTAGTTTTTACCCACTTATATTAATAATATGTTAGTAAACTTTACAATATATTAATTAATTATTATCATTAATTTTACTTATGTTTAAAACAAGTTACGTGAACAGCACTCCGCAGATCTCTATCCAGCAAACTTAACTACCTAGTGACTCTTATATATTTCCGATATTTCCTCATTTGCTTCTTAATTTTTATTTACAGGCTACTGTTTCTTTTAACATACACTAGTCCAATGCCGTTAATTTATTTCTATTTTTAAATCTAAATAAGTACCATAGTGGTCTATATTACTAATTATAGTTTTTTTTCTTATCGAATTTATATAAAAAAATAAACAAAAATAGATATTTTTATTTACGTAATCAAAGAAATAATTTAAGTATATATTCTATGTTATTTTATAAACCGATTCGTTTCATCAAATTAAATAATAAAAAAAACGAATGAAATCATTTAAAAGTATAAATAATGTAAATTAATTTATAAATAAATAACATCATTAATGTTATTGTTGTTTTGCATGATGCCCGGTTTACATTATTCCAGTCCAATAACCGAAATCAACGCGGAATTACAACTGGAAAATAAATCCACACTGTAAAGCATAGCAAGATTTTCAATGTGAGTTTACATTTCACCAGTTGTAATCCAGCGCCGACTTCGATCGCTGGACTGGATTAATGTAAACCGGGTATGATATTTTGAATATTCTTTACGGTGTAATTTAGTAAATTTAAGTGTTACTCGGAGATGTTCAATTTGTCTTCAATTTGCTTGCTCTATAATGGAATGAATTTTAAAATTTAGCCTATGTTATTTAGACAAGCTTACGCATTATTATCCAAATTTATTTCTGTTGAAATTGTAAGAGGTATTATGGTTAATTCCTACCTGCTAAACGTTACTGCACACAATGCCGCCAAATTGTTGAATCAAATAAAAACCAATTCACTGCCTATTATACCTTAATAAATGCAACTTGTGATTGTTTTAATTCTACTTAATTAATGCTTATTAATGCTTATGTTACACTTAATTATTCTTAGATATTCAATTACTTACACACTAGAACTATAATGCCCGAAATGCCTGACAGTAGGACCTAATCTATTAAAAATAACCATCTGAGTGGGAGGAACGCTTCGGTCAAGAGATGTTATATGACCTTGAAATGGTACTTATTTGTAATAGCATGGCGGTTCGTGATTAGCCGCGACGCGACTGATCAGATGGTGCCAGGCGACGTCGTGATGATGGAACAAAGTGCGTGTGGTGCGTTCCGTCTCTACGTCCCAACTAAAATCGTCTCGTGCAAAATTTCGACCCGCCATGGAGTATGATTTGCGTCACACTAAAATCACGAGTTGTTAAGGATTAAGTTGGCATATATCTTGATTAGGTCCTATTGTTTACCTGACAAATAACTTGCTAAATGTTGCATCATCGTGCCCTATTCCCTACGGAGCACAGTCATCTTGAAGACGTCTCTATCAGCCATCATATCTAACTTCCCTTCTTACACATCCAGATGATATTAAGAACTTACGTAAAATCTGCGCCTTAGATGTTTTGGTTAGAGTTGACAGTTTTTCGAATCTAGAAATCCTGTTTCTATATTATTATGTTGTTATGTGACATTAGAATAGGATTGTTTGAAACCGTTTTCAGTCTGGGTTCTTCTATGTCGATGTTCTGAGTAATTTTATTATTTTTTTAATTGATTGTTGGTAAACGGTGATGGAGTTGCTTTGTATTTGTTGACTGATCACGAGAGGTCGCTTTCTAAAATATCCCATCATATTCTAATTTGCATGTCCGATAGTTTTTTGAATTGGGCACGGCGCTGCGAAAGTTACTTTATGGAACCTCCTTAATTTTTACAAACGAGGTTTCTGTTTTCCTATTTATGGTAATTATAACGTTTTAAATATACTAAGCTTATTAGCGATTGCAAACTATTACTATATAACCTTTATTTAACAAGTTATTTTTAAAGGCCCGGCATTTGTTGGAATTATATTTAAATGTACTTTATTAAATAGATATATTAGAATTATATTAATTATATTTAATATTAACTAATGCACTGATCGTCACTCGCATGTGAGAGGATATGAATGTTTGATAGTGTCCGTGAGTGTGATTGGCTTTGAGAAAATGTGCCATCCGCAAGGACAAAAATCTGACGTTACTTCTGTCGTATTCTCGCGTTTAATTATCGATAGGAACTAGGTGACTCTGAACTTATATCTTATTGACATGTATTTAAAACGTCTGAATTCAAATATTCAACGTATATTGCTATTTTCAAAATGAATGTTGCCAATTACTTTAAGGAACTCTCTCATAAATGATGTTTTAAATTTCGAACTTCGTGATAAGTTTGTTGAAATGTGCCAATCGGAAGTACTAACGTACATGTTCTTGAGATATTACGTTGAACAAACAGAGTCCCTTTCACAAGTTCTTCATACACAGCAATCGTGTTAGAAAATGGTGTTTGTTAAAAATATTTTTTAACCACCATTTCTGAACACGACACACTGCTGTTATGATGTCGAAAACTTCCAAAATTTTAATTATTTTCTTACTGATCTTCAATTTTGTTTCAGAGTCTTTTTTTACATTTATTCAGTCGTCTTTTTAGCATTTTAATTTAGGCATTAGCTACCCAGGTGATGTTAACTTTATTTCCATGTCGATTTACCAATCGTCTGTCCATGCCCTAATCGATAAGCTGTTAAACCATTGAAAAGTATATGACATGAGACAGTTCTAAGGATTTGTTAATGACGTCAAGGTCGACATCTCCCGTTGCTAAGGTGTTATTCTACGCATAAACCGACTTTTTTAGACTAAAATGCTAAACAGAGCGAAGATATTTGAAATGTATTTATCTTTGTCTCCTTTACACCGTAGAATATAAAATCAATTGTTGTTAGATGAAATTATGTCGTTGGTGTAATAGGTGACTCTGATGAAATGCGATGTTAAAGTGTTTGTCATTTGTTTTGGATCAAAGCGATACCTGGTCTCACTTTGTCGTGTCTGGTAGAACTAAGCTGACGTGTTCTAGAATTTCGTCTTCGTTACGCAGAAGAATTGTGTTAAGAAATGGTGGCATTTGATGTTATGTCGATTGAACATTGGCATCTATCATTAATCGATATTGTTTTCACCAATAGTCAAATGGAAAGATTTGCATTTCAAGAAAGATAGATGGAATTCATTTCTGGTGCATTTGTCTGTCATTTGATTACTTTGATTAACGTTAGCTTTCCATCGGTAATACGACAAACACGAAAAACAATTGTACTCCGGTAATCTTTCAATACCCTCAATACATACATATATATTAGGTTGGCAATCGCACCTGAGCCAATATAACTGGCTCAGGGCGCCCGCATCTCTCCTCGTTAGGTGATTCAAGATGCAGCAAGTTGTCACACTTTAGGGTTAAGATGTTATCCTTCTACTAACCTTACCGACTTCGACAAACAGTCCAAGTAATCAAAAGTCAGGAATGCAGCTGGCACTAGTAATTATAGAAGTGTCTCGATGTCTAAATATGTTTTATCACCGCACGTATCGAAGTATAGAGTAATCTTTATGGATATTCTGCTACCATTTAAATTGTTTTTCGTTTCTGGTATTTTTCTCGGTTCAATTGCGAATGATGTATATTAAAATTAAACAACAATAATAACGAAAATTAAAAATTGTTATTGGTTATCACAAGAAAGAAACGATCCTCCGACATTCGTCCTATGCCCTTTAACTTGGGGTCGTCCAATAAGTCCCGCTTTACTTATTGCTTGAGATGTTACAGGTAAGGCGATAGAGGATGGTGCACTGGGCGTCCGTGCG
>JAODUI010000030.1:1669047-1680455 GCA_027563995.1 Papilio gigon | reverse complement strand
ACACGGCGGCAGTTGTGTCCCAACGTTAACTGGTTGTTATTAAAATTGTCTCACGAAACGGACATCTTTGCCCACAAGTTGTAACACGCTTAGGAACCGACTTGAATTTGGAAACATTGACGTCATAATGTTGTTGTTTATTGTATATACGACTTATAAAACGGCGTAACTCATGTGTAAATCGGTGTCAGTACCAACTAGTATCGAGCCCATCGGGGCTCATCTTCAGTGTGAGTAGGATCGGTACTATCGGTTAGCTGCCCTTCGCTTACTCAACGAACGAACCGCGAACGCGCTATAGTACCGAACCCACTCACCCTGAAGATGAGCCCCCGATGGTCTCGAAACTAGTCGGTACTGACACCGATTCCCACATTAGTTTTATAAGTAGTATAGTGAAATGTCTCCCGAAAGTTTTAATAGTTTAATTGTTTTTTGTATAGTTAATTATTGTATTGTCTTTTTTAGTCACTGCTGGTGTTGGGAATGATTGCTTGAATAGATTTTCGTCGATTGTTCGTATGATAATTTTTATTTGAAAAAATGTCCAGCGTTCAGATAGTTGATTGCCAATTTCTTTTAATGTTTGACACTGCTCTAACTTCCGAGAACATGTTTCTAATTTGTCTGTCGCTTAACACAACAACACGCCCGAACCTAAAGGATTTGAAATTACCGCCATCTTTTTAATAGACATTATTGTCGGATTAAGCTAACAGGCAAAAAATAATTTTGGTGATAATTTGTCACGGAATTCTTATTGAAATTTTAGAGTTGATATTCGTGTTGCATTAATTTCAACTACTGATCGATACAAAACAACAAAGATGACATCTTTTCCACAAAAACAAGTGTTCTATATACCACTCCAGGAAACCCTTACTTACTAACTATATTTACAAGAGAAGGATGGTAAATGTATACCGGCGTGGACCAGCGCTGGACATTAACCTCTCAACAGTTAGGGGATCGAGGTGGAGTCGAATACATTGTCATCCTTCGGGTTGATGATGGTCCATCTCATATCTTTCTAGATGTATCGAACAATAAGAAATATAATCGAATATCTCTATTGCAGACTGTTAGTCCTGCTGTTAGCGCGATATCAAACGATGTTCTTTGGTAAAAGAAATCGTACCCAAACCAAGATATTTATCAAATAAAAATTCTCCACTTGGACTAGACCGTTTTGTTTTTGCCGTAGTTTATATTATTTTAAATCGATTACGTATGGTTCTGCGATTTTTAAGTTTGCTCTGGTTTTCGTGATTTACAATTATGGCCTCATAGTCTTATTATGTTTGTTATATCGTTCATGTTAAATTCACGATATTGCGTCAAGCGTGGTGAACCGCAGGGGACGTGCATCTTTCATCGTTATGGGATTTAAGGTGCTGTCAAATACGTTTCACTAGCTCTCTGCAACGTTTTATTCGAGTGAACCGAGAAAAAAGCTTAAAATGTGCAGAACTATGCGCAAAAGAAACAAAATAATATATTTTGAACGCATTTAAAATGTAATACTAAAGTAATAGATGTTTTGCAATATTTATGATATTATTATAATTTTCTTGGTATCACAGCACTAATTATAGTAAAGGTTTATTCACGTGTAATTCGGTATAGGTTTGCTAGTTTCAGACTTGTCGGGGGTTGTTGTGGCGAATGAACTAGGCTAGGCCTACACCGATCTAGACGCGAGTTAATCCGTTGTCATAATTAGTGTTGATGTTACCGGTATTCCTCATGTTGCAAAATTTGACGCGCGTGCGCGAAATTTCTTAGCATTGTCCCCTATCTGTCTTTGTTGAAATAATTTGGTTACCGTTTGCTCTCGCCAATGATGTTGCATTCAGTTAAAACAAATTCTCGGAAACATCTTTTCAATAATCTATCGTTCTAACGATTACAAACTGGTAGACCAAAGCATCTTAACTAGTCATACATAAGTCTCGCATCTTTCATCGTTAGGGGATTTAGATGTGATCTTATGTGCGACCACAGACTAATATAGTGGAGTTCTTTTGTTTTGCCCCTTTCGTGCGCTCTGCAGATTTTTTTTACAAATTGCCTGTTATTGTCACGTTATACGGAGCAAACGTTTTTAATGTGCATTTTTAATTTACACTTTTTAGGCTTTCAATTAGGTCTTTTTAGGTCTCTGCATTTTATCTTTGCTGTAGTTTCCTAAAGGTTGGTAATATTGACATCATTCACATATAACAAGTTTACATTCCAACCAACCCTTCCCCACTTATTACTAGATTTATACATAAACATTGAGCCTGCGGACTAGTGTAGCTTCTGTCATCGTTAGGAGAATCGAGTTGCCGCCAGCCGCAGCCAATGTTTGGGGTTGGGCTAGACCATCTTTATACTGAATATTACCGACTTTAGTAAACAGCTAGAAATTGCTATATCTACGAGCGCATCGAAAGGTTTAGTCAAGTTTGTGACGGTTAAAATATAAGTTTTTTTTAATCAAATTGAAGTACAAAACATGAAGAATACCTTTTCTGTTTTTTTTACGCTGCTTACTGAAATATCATAATTATTGTAGTATTAGATTGTAAATGCTGATCTTATGAATTTCCTCTGCCTCTTTTCCTTTGCCCTTTTACTTGGGGTGGCAATAAGTCCCGCTTTACTTATTGCTTGAGATGTTGTGGATCAGGCGATAGAGGATGGTGCACTGGGCGTCCGTGCGGCGGGTCCCTCGGTCGCCTCTTACGACCTCCGCGGGGAGACAAGGAGTAGTGCCACTCTGTATTCTAATGCCGGCACTACACGGCGGTGTAGTGTCCGTGAAAATTTAGTGTTATGGTTACTATTGATATTGATTATCAGGGATCGTTTCGTTTTATCTAACTGGATGTGATTCAGTGATTTTAATTATGTTTAGTTAATTTTCAATTACATATGTTTTTAAATTTTGAACGTGCCGACGAAAACGGAGTTATGAATAATTTTGTTATAAGTACAGTCGCGTACATTGACGGTATTTCACACTCCGTACAAGCGATAAATATTAGGGATCTTTAAATGTTATCTGTTAGTCAAGAGTACGTTGCTGATAAAATACAGTTGTTTGTTCTGTCGTTTGATCGTTGATAGCGTCCAGATGTTAATTTAAAACTGTGACTATGGAGTTCTAGAGTTTAATGACTAGCTTATAGTTTTTTGCGAGGTGTTATGCAATTTTCTTGTAACCTAAATACCAAAAATGGAGGCGACTGTACGCAATTGAGAATGTACATAATTTGGTTCAAATTCGTCAAGATTAGCAGTTATCTATTCGTCAATGATGCGCCTTTTCTGTGTATAATTAAAATAACGATTTAAAAACATTAAACAAAAATTAAAATTGTAACTGTAAAATAATTTAAACTTTGGTTGTTGAATACGGACAAATTTTATTTAAGGCCATAGCTGCTTCACAACGATATTGCCTCAACTCACAAGTGACCTCACATTACATTCTTCCTGTACTTTAAAAGAGTAACCTCTCCTTTACGGAATAATACCGATTTCAGCAAAAATGCCAAAACGAAATTTGTCTGCGTCAAATAATAAAAAAATATTATTATTAAAACCAAGGTTTTATAATTACTTTAAGAAATTAATAAAATTAAAGATAAAAAATAGGCCATTTTGATGGCAGCGTTGTTTACTAAAGCTTCGTAATATTATCTTCATTCACAAAAAACAGTTGACCTCTAATATCTCCCGAATCCAACGTGATATAACAAGTGCCTTCTCAACAGCATTAGCTTTCCAAGGTCTTAATAGTCCTTCTAACTTAATATTACCCACTTTAATAAACAACCTTAAACAATAAAATCGAGGCGCATCTGTTTTTAAATCGG
Source organism: Papilio gigon (assembly GCA_027563995.1). Taxonomy (NCBI): domain Eukaryota; kingdom Metazoa; phylum Arthropoda; class Insecta; order Lepidoptera; family Papilionidae; genus Papilio; species Papilio gigon. The sequence continues at coordinate 1,676,589 of JAODUI010000030.1, read as the reverse complement.
TTGAACATTAGTCCTATCAAAGATGTTTACTTCCAGAGCCTCCGAATGAACTCCACTGAATGACTCCCAGAGATCGGTAATACTGACTCTATTCACATAAAACAAGTTCACAATCTATTCATTCCAACCCCCTTATTGATTTATATCTCACATAAGAGCAACGCGCACATTGACTATGACCTACATATATAACTACATATGTAGATCGGGCTTCCGTCATCGTTAGGGGAATCGAGACGCCGCCAATTGCTGTCACCCCAGGGCTGTTTTCCTTCTACAAAGTGTTACCGATCTCAGCGAGCAGCTAGTAGCAACTGGACCCGATTGCATTCATGATGTAATTTTTGCAATGTCTACAGTCACTATGGAACAAACGAGTATGTTTCCAAATTCTAACCTAACCTAACCTAACTTGACCTATCAAATTTATACACGTAATTTAGATTATCTAACCTATTATTATTATTAAATACTTAAACTATACAGGATTTGCTCACTTCTTTATAGTTTGTTGATCACAAATCCGCGTAAGCCATAAGTCAAAGATATTTTATTGGAATTCTTTCACCTCAACACAATGCATCAACATTTTATGGTGACGTTTTTAATCATTCGATATGATGGATTTTTGAATCGAAAATATTCTTCTTATTTAAAAGTCGGTCAATTTTTCGAAGTGACGTTTAAACTAAGACCGTTTACTATCTTAGACAAATTATGTTCAAATGTATATTGTCCGTAAGAACGTATTTATATTCTTTACTTATATCAACCTGATGATCGGTATTGTGCTGATTTTCCCGCGTGTCTATCTATTTCACTCTATTTTTAACATTTTTCTCATGAATTTTGACTGATACGATTAGTTGAGTAGATGTAGTTTTGTCCTCATAGTTAGGGGCTTTTGTTTAATGCCTGAGATGTTTAATTTTAGTTTTAAAAATAGTTTCTGTGTTGTTAAGGCACTAACGATCACGCTTAAGCACTGACGGTCAGATGGCATAGTTGGTGATTTCGAAAACTTATCCAGTGTCCTTGTAGCTTCGATGGTCGTTAGTCGGAAGATGTGCGCTCTTAAATTACTTTCAATGTTATTATGCAGTCAAGTCAGATGTTCATTTCCAATTATGTTCACACTTCCCCTACAGTTCGCTTGCACCGGTGCCTGTATCGTAATGAACAATTGATGTCTCGTTCTGTTCCTGGTGTAGTTTTGATTTTGATGGAGGCGTTAATGTTTTCTTAACAATAAAAAAGTATATTATAGCAATGACGTCACTGTTAAGAGTCAAGACACTGTCATATATTCCAATATTCGTTAAGGTGGTTGCTGTCATTGGATATCTCGCCTCGTATATTTGATGTTGTATTGGCTCGGTGCAAATCGTAAGATTTGTCAGATGAAATTTAACAGTAGATTCAATTGTGTCCCTTATCTGCCAGTCAAGGTTCGTCTTTCGCATGATTTTTTTGATCTTTATATTCTAGATTTTCTTGTAGTTGTTTCTCTATCAGTTTAAAATGTGATGCATTGCGTGTTTCGGTTACAGAATTCATATCTGACTTTAACTAAGTTAACTTATTGATTACACTTAAACCTAATTTTTTTTTGTATTTTCGTATTTTTATACAAAAATATATTTCTTCGTTACCCGTAACCTATTTATTCACAAACTACGGATTTTGACTAGAGTTACACGTCGCATTCAATATAATTTTACACTTCTTACTGAATAACTTAACTTAATTTTATGACTAGTTATAAGACTAGACTAGATGTTACTTAAAATAATTATATTATCAAAGCACTTAGTAACAGGGTACTGACGCCGATCAGCTGCTTACTTAACTTATACCTAAATGCATACATCTATTGTTAACTAACAAAATAATTTAACAAATGAATATTGGATAAATAAGAGTTTAAATTTTTGTTACGTTTGATTGAAATGACTAGAACACTGATAATAGAGGGCGAAACAAACGAATAACTTTTGTTGTTTATTTCAGAGTAGATGGTGTGTTAACTAAATTGTGTTTTCGAAATATTTGAAGTCACCAATCAATAATCCCTTTACACCAACGGCGAACTTAAATGTCACGAAAATAAATGAACTGTTAACATTGCAATCCTCTGCCTCTTTTGTCCTCTGCCCTTTTACTTGGGGTGGCAATAAGTCCCGCTTTACTTATTGCTTGAGATGTTACAGGTAAGGCGATAGAGGATGGTGCACTGGGCGTCCGTGCGGCGGGTCCCTCGGTCGCCTCTTACGACCTCCGCGGGGAGACAAGGAGTAGTGCCACTCTGTATTCTAATGCCGGCACTACACGGCAACGTCGTTCTTTGTTCTTCTCTCTATTATTAAGTTTTCTAAACTCATTGCTGTTTTGATCTTCCTGACATTTTTGTTCCATTCCTTTTCTACGTTGGCTCTTCATTTGGTGGTACACTCCAATGATCAATTCTGTTCGAGTAACATAGCATCGTTTCCTTTCGGGATGTCAACAATCTCTGATACTATTTCTCTGTTATGATATATTAACCACCGTAGTTTATTGATTTTTTACTATTATTGTCTTTGGCATTCTATGTTTTTGTTAAGTCTCAGAACTCCTGGCTCGATAGACATAAACGACGACGACCAGCGACGACTTTGTTTACTTCTGTTATTTATCGTTTGTTAAATAAAATTCTAACCGTTGGTGTAAATTTCGTCATTTTTTATAAATAATGATTATTATATTAACTTAAAATTATATATATAAATACATCTAACGCGGAAGACTTGCTATTTTTTTTTTAATATCTATTACACTGATTTGGATTTAAAGATGTTTTTTTAATAGACTGAGATGACGATCGTCTTATTTGCTTCTATATGAAGTTGTTTTATTTAAAAATCTTAATCAATGTAATACATAGCCGATGTTGCAATATTATATTTATATTGTTACCATATTGGCATCATTGACTAGCTATTTAATACTGAATTGAGATTAAATACGATGAGTTTGTAGTATGTACTTAACGTTTTTTTTAGTTTTATTTACATAATATATATATCCTAATTTGTTTTGAATCGTCGCCCTTGTGTTCGAAGTTTATAAATAATGTACTTTATCACCTATCTTTGACTCTGATTTGTTTTTATCGTTATATACGTACAAGTAACTTACATAATAACAAAATATAATATACTTAAAAACGAATTATTTTTTTTGCACATTCGATTTATTTGAATTATTTTGAAATATTAAATGTAATATCGCTAAATTTATCACACGTTATATTAAAATAATAAAAAAACATAAAAAAAGAAAAATAGATGTATGATGGTACAGACAAGAGATTTGCTGCCGTTTCAAAAATGTTACTGACTTCGATGAACCACGTGGTGTTACGTTTTTCTTGAATCTACAAACCCTTCTTACGAGGTTCTTTTGGGTCATATTGGGAATGACAGTTCTATACGAACCGATGACCTTATGAAGATGATAGAACGATTATGTGAATGGACACGAAATGTGGAATGTACTGGCGAAGATAAACTGTGACTTGATATAGACTGGTGATGGTGATAGACAATGATGTATCAATTGGTGTTGAATGACGTGTTATTAGTTGTTAAGTTTGTAAAACGTAATTTTTTTTTTACTTCAAATAAATTAAAATATAAATAATAACGTAAATATAATTTGAAAATTAAACTGTAAGTAAAATTGTATGACAAATTAATGAAATGAGATAACGAAAAAAATATTAAAAATTACAGCTAAGTATTTATCTTATTTTTTATATGTAAACTATATACTATGTCGGTTTTTAATAGTAGCAACGAATTTACTGTCATACATCATTTTTCTTATTATGTACATTTGTATCACCTTATATTTATTTACAACTAGTTTTAGAATTTTATTAATAGGCATTTTGGCAAATGTCGCGTATATAAACTTATGTGTTTTACAAATCTTAAACTAAATATGTCTCAGCTGTGAATTTGAGGTTATATAGTACACGCCTAATGAACCCTAATTAACTATATTGATCGATATTTTGCACTTATTTTTACATTATTTCGAATACGTAAAATTCATTGGCGATTTAGGATTGTCATGTATTCTTTATAATTACTACGAATTTCTTTTTTATTGACACATGATTTTTTTTTAAATTTGCAACCTAGTATGTTTTTTTTTAATTAAAGTTATTTTGTGGTGACCATTCCACGTAAGCTTAGAAAAGCTTTGCAAGGATATGGTTCACAATACTCGAATGGTGGGACACGAACCCACGACCGTTAGATTGATAGTTCGTACCCTTAACCATTAGACTATTGGCGCTTGAAATATTTATGTATAGATCTTTGTATGTCAAATATTTTGTAACCTGCTGTTACTTTAACAAGATCGCTGCGTCACCAATTTTCTCGTACTGTCCGTCCCTGCGGTACTAGGTGTTATTGACCCGCTCTGCGACTAGTTACGACTAGTAGACGATATTAAAGCTACACTTGGTCTATTAGACCTCCTTTTACAAAATTATGAACTTCGCACCGCAAAGATGTACACGTTTTTCCTTGCCGCACCACAGGGAAGTTGCATTAGGGATGATTTAAGCCTCGTTCCGCAGCTAACGTGTTAAACAATTAACCGATTTCAAAGAGTTTAGTTTTATTCGATTCGGCGTAATGGAGTTTTATTGATATTATAAATTAAAAACTAATTTAAATCCTTGTATTCTATTTGTCAATAAATTATATATCACAGATTGTTTGATTTTATATCATTGGAGGATTAATCAATTAATTAATTGATTAATTTTAATAATGATAAATTAATTAATAGTGTTACGTTTTAAACACAATATTAAATGGAATAATAGTTTGTAATTTAAAATTTTATAAAATAAATAGCTCACTATTTTGAATGTATAGGTTTTTGTTAGTGATTGTAGGTTTGGTGGAAATTTAAAAAAAGATAGCAGATCGCTATGAAGTTATAGAATAGAAGAGAACGGAGATTAGAATTCTTCTTAGAAGAGAAGAAGAAGAAATATAAGTTAGAAGGGAAAGATTGAAAGAGTCATTCATAAACGTTCTGTTCTATCGCAAATTGTAGTTATTATTAAAATGAAATATTTCAGTTAATTCAATTTTATCTAATTCGAAATACGAATCGAAATTCGAATTAAGATTTCAAAAAAAAAATAGTACCTTGTTTAATTTTTTTTTGTTAAATTAAAATTAAATTACCATTATATGACACCTTTACAAGAAATATTTTAATTCTGCTTTTTTTCTTGAAAAAAAAATGCAACAAAGAAAATATGTTTGTGCAGGTCTTGCAGCAGTGAAAACCTACTGTAAGTTTGTACCTTCGTTATTAATTAATTTCTGATGCTTTGTTTCCGTATTTTATTTTCTTAATCTCGCCAATGTTTTTCACTCTAAATTAAAGATTTCTCATATGTACATAATCCCTTATACGAAGTTATTATGTTCAAACTACATTTGATCTGTTGCTGTCGTTACGCACAATAACCTACGTATACTAATTAATTTATATTTAAATACCTGGATAATAATTTACGAGATATTTTATAACTACTGATATACAGCTATCATTATTAGAGTTAAAAATAAAATGATTTAAATAATAAAAGTAAAATATATTTAAATGTAAATCAATGTAACAAAAAATGCAATTAAAAAAATATTTAAATGCAAATTATAGTTTAATAATTTGTATTATTTAATAATACGTTTATGTTCGAATTAGAACCATTTTTTCATTCATAAATTCAACCACTTTTTAAGTTGGTACAATTTTACCCTTTCATTTAATTTTTCCTATAACAAGTTGTTATGTAAAGCCAATATCAAATTTCTCCCAATCGCCGCATAGGTTCATTTTTATATAATACAATGTATTTTAAATTATACACTAAAGAAAACTGTGTAGATAGACTGAATGGTGACAAGTAACTAAGATTTACACAAGTTAACAAATTATCAAATTTATGTATTATATTATTTAATAAGTTATTAACTAATGTAACAACTTCTACGTTTGTATGTTCTGTGCTATGTACTTCTTAACTTCATTTGTTATATTTACAAATCTTATGATATTGAAGTAATAGAAACAATCAACATAACAAAACATCGCACGGAAACATAACACGCGAGTGAACCTTCTCACAAGTTGTCAAACGCTTTGTGCTAAACTCCATTTACGTATCTTACACTGAAATGAGGTTGCAATGATTTCTAATTTATGTATAGGTAAAAGGTTAAAATAGTCGGAATCACGGAGAAAATGCTCTTAGCTCGTCATTACTGATCTTAAATAGACATCAAATCTAAATACGTTTACATTTAAAACACGCGGACATCGAAACCCTTCTTCGCCGCGATGGGCAGACGTTCCCCCAGAAGATAAGGGTTGTCTACCTGAAATTTTAAATAGCCGTCTCACTTGCATACTTGCTAGATACATCAACATTAGTTCCAGCAACTCTCAAACAAAACAACTTTCACGTTCTTTACAGTCAAGAACTATCTCTAAAATTGCAATAACAGAAAACATTTATTCCATCATTGGAAACGGCAAACTAAGTGACCGCATTGACACAATTAGGGCAACAGTTGCTGTATCTTCAAAGCGCTTGAGATAAAAACATTGAGCATACTAAATACATTTAGTACGTAATGCTATAATTCGGATACATCGTCTAAAAGAATAGGGTAGGAAAACTCACGTCTATGTTAAACTTCTTAGCGGCGAGGCTCTTGTGGTGCTCAGGGAAGCGCAGCTCGAGGTCGGCGGCGTCGGGCGGGCAGCTGAACATGTGCTCGCCGTCACACATGCAGCGCTGCGCGAGCTGGTACTCCCGGCTGTACGCGGCCGTGTTCTCGAACTCGCTGATGCAGCCTTGCTCTTCTAAACAACGTTACTTCATTACAATTCCATAAGTAACCCAGTCAAATTCAATTGGAGGACGGATAATGTCAAATATTATGGACGCTTTATTTTTTTGGAAAAATTTTAGAAATTACTGTTTTTTAATAATCTTATGATTTCTATATATTAAATTCGACTACAGTACGAGGGTTAGAGATAAATTCAAATTGAGATTTGTTCACGAAGATAGTAAGTTTGATGAATAGTGTTCTGGATTTCTTACCAGTATAGCCCACAGGACAGGGGTTGGGAGGATTGCAGTAGGCCGGCAACACGGCGTCCGTCTTGATCATCTGCCTGTTGGGCAGCACGCCCGACGGCTGCAGGCGCTGCTCACCCTCGCCTGCTCCGCCGGTTACATACTGGTGGCCCCATAACGAGCTACGGTAGTGAAATATATGTTAGAACATTTTATGAGCAGTCCCGCTCCGAAGGTAATGCGGTGAAGACACTGTTGATATGTGATGTTAGGTCTTCTTTCTTAGAATGTCATCATCATCATCATCATCATCAGCTCACTATACGTCCCCACCGAGGGGCTCGGAGCCTACCCTATTATTATTAGGGGGTGACTAG
>JAODUI010000030.1:1651045-1668947 GCA_027563995.1 Papilio gigon | reverse complement strand
TCATGGAGAAGAGTGACTTGCATTTCTATCTGTCTTGGCTGAAGGACCAACTGAAAATGAATGTAAGCCATTATTATCTAATAAAACAGTATGTCTTCTGAAATTTTTCTGACAGAGGGCGTTACTGAGCAACTACAGTTTAGTTCGATCTATTCTCACCCGGAAATGTAACTTTGATTGACGTGGAAGACAATCTCTTAATCTAGCCCTTTGCCCCTCTTTATTATAAAAAAAAAACACAGAAATTAAGCAAATTTTTATGAAAAATGTCAATCGAACTTACCTTTTTCCCATATGTGTTAATACAGAAATTGTCATCAAACAGATTTTGTCCTTGCCCCATAGCGTCGCCCAGACGCACTGGGATGCGGAGATCAAAGGGCGTGCCGCCGACGGCCACGAACGCGCCCGTCGGTATCGACTGAGGAGTGGTCTCGGTGATTCTAGAGGACGTTTGAATGTCAAATTTATTGAGAAAAATAAAACAAGAAAATATTAAGGTTAAACAAAATTCATGAAATTGCTAAAAAATACTTAATATAATAAAACAAATTTTGAATCGATAATAGCTTCGTAGGTAAAGAGTAAAGATTTTCGATTACGTGGTCGGGTGTTGCAAACCCGCCAATGGACTTGTTTCCACATCCTTGCACAAGTATAAAGCTTAGTTAGAATATTGCTAGAAATATTAATGAATTAAAAAAAAAACTGCTAACTATTTACATAAAGATATGGAACTAGTCCATGATTTGGATAATTATGTAGCAGGTGGCAGCACTGTTGTCTGTTACGTCATTTCTATCCGAGCCACTGACGAGACCAGTCGTGTTTAGTACATTGCCGGTTAAACAGGTGTTTAGCAAATGTCTTATAAGGGTCTCTAGTGATCATTAAAACACTCAAAGTTAGGTAGTAAAAAGGTTTTTAGCTGCTTCTGAATATATTAAAATATACATGATTTCGCGATAAAATGATCTCTCTATATGCAAAGCTGGCTCCTTTTGCCATATCTATCATTTAAGGTCTTTTTTTGTTGTAACAAAATATTTTTTATGTTGTAATAAAAAGTCGCTTTCTTTCTATACTCACCTATCAGCATTAATCGATATCACGTGTTTGTAAATTTCCTCCGCGCCGCCATCATGTCCTGCTAGATTGAAATACGAATGATTCGTGAGATTTATAACTGTCTTCTTCGTGGACGTCGCGAGGAACTCGACGTGTAAGACGTCATCATCTGATACTTCATAACTGACGTTTGTAATCACGTCCCCGGGATATCCCTCTTCTCCGTCTTTTGACAGATAACTGAAAACAACTTTAGAACCGTCCACGACTGAATTCCAGTTGACCTGAAATTATTTATTCCGCTTAAGGTAACTCTGGCAATATTAAATAGAAAAATATTTAAATTCCGATTCGCCACAATAGTTTTTTTTTTTTTATAGTTACGAAATAATTGACTTTATTAACAAATTTAAACGTTAAACTTAATAAAAAGCATATAAACCATTATTGCGTTTTCCACTTTAATTAAATATATGACACATATTTCATGTTGATAATATTTTAAAACTCATTATCGGCGAAGAAATTCAAAGACATTTGTGAAGTCAATCAACACACACTGGGCCGGCGTGGTTGACTATGGCCTAGTCAGCCCTAATAATAGGGTAGGCTTTAAGCCATTCAGTGGGGACGTATAGTTAACAGATGATGTTGACATTTTAACACTCGAAAACTACAGTTCAAGAATAAATTAAAAAAAAAAAAGAACTGGACTTTCCTATCCTGTCTTAACTTCCTGTCATAACAGTTTTTAAAAGAAACAAAACTAACGCGAGCGTTACCTTATCGAAGCCGCGCAGTCCTCCTTGCAAGTGATCGTGGCCGGAAACGTTCTTTGCTAAATGAAATTCAGCGCCATCTATTTGAAAGCTTGCACCTCTGATTCTGTTCGCGCATCTACCCACAGTAGATCCGAGATAGGGCTCGTTTCTTTCTACATACCCACTAAGATCATCAAAGCCAAGCACTACATCACTTGACTCGCCCACTTTATCGGGCACCTGTAATCAAATGTTAGAAATGTTCTGATCCTAACGAAATTATAATACAGCTTAATTGATTCGATGCAAGAAGGTCTTCACGTTTTGAAGTTTTAACTGAAATGGTTTTACCGCTTTTTGTCACTTTTCTGAATAAAATTTAGCTAAAATTCTAGATAATGAGGAAGGGAACACAAGTACCGATTGCAATAATGTTTCGTTAAAGTTAAAAAAAAAACATTAAAACCTTTTTTTATTATAATGTTATAATTAATTAAAAACGTACCAAAATAGATTGAATAGTAGCACCGTACGAAATAACGGACACTTTGAGTCCGCTCTTCGTTTGCCACGTGAATTTCTTCACTGTCTCTTTCTTAAACGAACCAAAATCTTGTTCCAGTAGGTGAACCATGATTATATCCTAGAAATATTAATGAACGCTCCCTTTATTACTTGAATTAATAATTTTTATCGAGCCAAGCATTGAAAAATTTTAATAAACTAATGGCGGTTCATTGTTCGAAATATGAACATAATTCAAATTCGATTTTCAAATTTCTCGTTCATTCGTTCGCGTAATTTTCATAACAATTTTGGATACTAGCATTGTTATAAATATTACTATAAAGTTACCTTTAAATCGAATACAAATCGTTCTAATTTTAAATAAAGTAAACTAAATTACATAACATGTAACGTAATCAAACTACTAGAATATTTAAAACAACAAATTTGATTATACAAAACATAGAAAACGAAACTTTGCAAACACCGAACACAATACCGATTTGTAAAATTACACAGTGTAAGTACTTATCTTCAATTACATTCTCAACAACAATTGTATTATTATCATACATTTATATTGAAAATATCAACTTTTACAACAATTATAATACCCTCTTTACGTTATCTTTACACAACTTATGAACATCACTTGCGATAAAAACAAAAAAATTCAAAGTAATTAAACAATAAACGAAGTATCAACTCACGATTGCGCGCGCAGCCCCCACCGCGGCAAAACTAGAACTGACGTTTCGTTATCTGTCAAACAATTTATAGGTTATGTTGTTGTAATCGCATGTCAATGGCGTTCGTTGGTAACTATAATTAATGCATTTATATTTTATATCAGAAACCACAGAACTATCGCCAATTTTAAATATAGTATATACTCTCACCCATATCACAACAGGGTAGACAGACTGTATAATTCTTACTTTTTGTTTATTATAAAAATCTAAAATGTTTTTTTTATTTAACCTATTAGTCAGCCATATTTAGAGTTAACTTTTTAATTTTGTAAAATGTGTGTATTAAAGTGCAGTGATATTGTAAACGGCCACCATTGTAATATTTATTCTATTAACCGTGTCATATCTGCTATCAAATACTATAAATTATATTGGTTTGATATCTAATGTACGATGGCGGGAAACTATGTGAACCGCAAATTATCAATTGTTTTTTTTTATAAACGAACAAAAACATTGATAAACTTTTGACATTTAAATGCGCGCGAAAACGAAAAAGAGAAAACTTTTCAAATCGTCCTCGTCTATCTTGAATGTTGAGATTTATTCGATTAGGATAAATAAATAAAAGCCATTTTTTTATTAAAGATTTATTTGAAAGCATAAAAAACACGACTGGCCATATGTAACTACAATAATGGCACTTAAATATTATTTACTAAATAAAAAAAAAAACAAAAGAAATTTTCGAAGCTTTTTACAGATTATGCATTGAATGTACACCAAACTAAAACAGAGTATAACAATGTAATAGAAATCAGATATTTTTAGTTTTTTTTCTTTCTTGAAATAATCCAATTATTATTGTTCTAATTATTTTTACATGACAATATGGAATGTACTCACAGTCAACATTTTAAAGATATTTAAACTGAATACAACATTTAAAAAAACTGTTAAAAAATCTAACTAAAAAAAAACTAATACAGAATGAAACAAAAAATCTTTTATTATCGATTAAAATTATAAAAACAATCTTATTTATTAAATCTTAACCTTACTTTTACATGTTTTTATTAATAGTTAAAAAATAGTTGCCAGTATTTTCTTTACATTTGTTGAATATCTTTAATATAACCTTTTTGTTGTAAAAATCAGTGATCCATTTTTTTTAATTAAAAATTGAACACGTGTACATTATTGTCTATGATTATCTTATTTAAAAATTAATCCTACACAAAATATAAAAATGGCAAGACTAAATAATTCGACTTGAGAGGACATTATTGCTTAAAAAAAACAAACAGATTCAGAAATAAACAGATAAACACCAAACCTATTTTTTTATTATATAATACATTTTTCCTACTACAAATGGACGGTTTATTTTTTCATCAATAATTCTTTTTATTCAAACAAGTATTTTGGCAAGTTTTAGAGTGTATATAATAACGCTATTAAACTTAGGGAATGAGTATATTAGAAAAAAAAATGTATTCGAGAATTTCACGCGGGATAACCTACAAGAGCATAGTAACTTGTATATATTGTTGATAGAGAGCTAAAACTGTTAATAATTCTCATTAAAATGTTTTATGAGCATAATAATTATGATTATTATTAAACTATTAAAAGTTTAGTGAGACATTTCACTATACTACTTATAAAACGGCTTAACTCACGTGTAAATCGGTGTCGGTACCGACTAATTTCGAGCCCAGCGGGGGCTCTTCAGAGTGAGTGGCCCGTCGCTCACTAGAATGAGTCAGAGTGAGCGACGGGCCGCGAACGCGCTATAGTACCGATCCCACTCATTCTAAAGAGCCCCCGATGGGCTCGAAACTAGTCGGTACTGACACTGATTTACGCGTAACTTAAGCTGTTTTATAAGTAGTATATGATTATTCTTATTGTTTAAGGCACATTGAACACATTTTTAGGAATTTATAAAATCGTAACGTTAAAAAGATATTTCGAGACAAGATTGTTAAAATTTAATCAAAATGACTCGATATTAAGGCACAACACTACATTCTATTATATGAAATTAAAAAAATGTTTTTAATTAACTTCACGATATATATCAATAACAAAATTACACTTAAAGATATCACAAAACAAACTTTAGTAGAACCACTTTAAAACATATTCAAATACTAACACACGTCCACTAATCAATAACGAATGACAGTAGAAATTTAAAATTTACATATGGCAATACTGATTAAAACCAAATTACAAACCATAGATTTAGAATTTGTTTTTTCTTTTTTTTTTGGACGGCTTTAAATTTATAACCTATAAACAGAGTTTCATACAACTTTGACATCTTGAGTGAATGTCATTATGAATTGTAGAAAACGCCTGCAGTTGCTTTTTTCATCATTTTTTGCTCCGAATTACATGTAAATCTATTTCAAAAGAGTAAAACTTTTTGTCAAATTATTTTATTAGTTAAAGACGCTCGTTTGCCCCCTTGTATAAAAAAAAAGTTAAACAGTTTGATGAGATTGTCAAACATGGGTTTTGGTTTCCCCAACTTCTTTGACGTGAGAATTAGAAACATTCGTAATGACTTAATCAGTAATACCATAGTAATTATTACTTATAGTATTAACCTTAGTATAGTTTTGTGGACCGTCTCAAACTATGTTGAACTATTTGATATCAACCGACGCCACTTCGTTGGCCAATCCGCAAACGTTGGTGCCAATAGCCAAGTTCAAATAGCCAGCGTTACCGAACTCTTTGCCCCAAGAGTTCTTCACGATGTAGTGGGGAACGTCAGCTGACAGATCGTAACCTATCAATTGGACGGCGTGGTTCAGGTCACGTGGTTCCCCGCTGAAAAACAAATGTACACATGTAGTGAGAAATTATTTTCCTTCGGGTATTCTCGGATCTCTATCGGAACACGATGACACCCGAACTGTCAACGAATGATCGTATTAAACGAGTGACATTTATATCCATTAATATGGAACTTTATTGTTTAGTGTCAAATGTCACAATGAACAATGTCATTCTCTAATATAGTACTGAATCTTGCGAGCGCGATGAATACAAACTTTTCCGAAAAATTACGAAGGAAAATCTTTTCTCATTATAACTGTCGTTAAACAGCAGCGTATCTGTCTGCTACAGTCCTTCTCAGGCCGTCCTCCGTCCACATCCAATGAGTCCCCGCCGCACTACTCGCTACTCACCTGCAGTGGTACTGGATGACTCCGCCCAAATAGTTCTGCCAGGTGAGCGCGTTGACCGCCACGGTCACCGGCCCGTGCGTCGCGATCATTTCCAGAATCTTATCCTCCGTGTCCACGAAACTGAAAAACAATTATATGAATAAACAAAATCTATCTAGTTAATAATAACAGAGCGTTGCTAATAAAAAAATGCTAAATAGCTCGACCTATTTTGACGACTGGAAGGTAGCTGATACATACAGAAGTATGGGCTATTTTTTTTTTATAAAACTGCCGAAGTCATGAACAACCACCGTGCAATGTGTATGTATTTTTTTATATATATTAGTATATTTTTGATAATTCACTAATATTTCTTGTAACAATTCCTGGTAAATTTGAAAAAGTTTATGTTAGGATATGGTTCACGATAGTCGAATGGTGGGATTCGAACCCGCGACCGCTGAATCGACAGTTCGTACCCATAATTATTAGGCTATTGGCGCTTCGATTATTATTGTATAATAATTTTCGCGATTGTATAATTAAATTTGTAACGTTTTAATGCTAGCCAGACTTGATCTTAAAATTTGTATTACATTTTGAAGTCTATTAGATTGTAAACGCTTACAAATCGAAATGTTCAACAATGATTTCTGTATTATATTGTTACTAACACTTTTAAGAAGAGAGAAATATTATTAAGTTTTATTATAATTTTTCATTAGTGGCAACACAATAAACTTACTCATTGCAAGTGAAGGTGTCAACGCGCACTCCAGCCGCACTTGCGTTCGCCTTGCACATGCCGTCGCGAAGCTTCAGCGGGTATTCCTTGTCAGCAAGCACCGGCGTATCCGTCATCATCAGCCAGTCCAGCAGCAGACAGATGTCGCCACCCTCGCACCCGCTGTTGCCCAGTCCCGCGCAATCTATTGCTTCCTGAAAACAGAGACAAAGTTTATCTGTATTTTGCAAAAGAAAATTAGCAGCCGTTTGCTTATTAGTTGATACAAGCCCATACACGTCGACGGAGTCCTAGGGTGGTTGCAGAACCAACAGCAGAGGACGTACCAATACATTATCTAACGACCACACTTTCTTTCGCTATTTCCTTGAAACATACTAAAAAAATTACTTAAAACATCAAATAATTATTATTATTATTTAAAAATATTAAATCATAAAAATATTATTAAAGATTTTTCATATAAAATATTAGCATATTACTTAATAAAATTTAATATTTTCGTTAGAAACAAACTTTAGACTTGTAATAAAGATAACAATAGTCAAATGTGATTCGAACCTACGACGGCTGATCTGTAACTAGTAACTCAGGTTAGACGATTGTTGCATCTCTTTCTAGATACGTAAATACATATAGTCTGCGCATTTTATATAAGAAACGGATACATTTGAATTGTATCTTTTTAAATCGAATAAGTGTTTCAAAGTTGGAGGCAAGCCGTCATCACATGTACTGAATTGTCATTGAAAGTGACAAATGTTGTAAAGAAACGTGGAATTAAAATTGTTCTAAAAAGTATATCAAAGGGTTAATTTAATTATTTTTAAATAACACAAACAAAACTATGAAATACACTATAGTATGTATCTATATATATAAAAGTGAATTGCTGTTCGTTAGTCTCGCTAAAACTCGAGAACGGCTGAACGGATTTATCTTATCTTGGTCTTGGAAAGTTCATGGACGTCTAGGGAAGGTTTAAAAGGTGAGAAAAATTAGGAAAAACTCCCGTGACAGCCTTAAAAATAGCCCTTTTCCCATACAAGCGTTTTTTTTCTAGGAGGAATTGTTTTTTTTTGTATTTCCTATTAATTTAAAAATCTGTTTATTTATTGCCTTTAAGGCGAAACAGAGTTCGCTGGGTCAGCTAGTCACTGATAAAAATTGTCTTTCGTCATATAAATATTTAACAATAATAAAAATTAAATTGAACATCCTGTTCATACATGTATCAATTTATTAATTTATTCTTCTCCTGTCTATATATATACAGCAATATTAATAATTGCGCATGACACGTGTTCATCAGAAGCATCAATTGACCTACATTAAATCGAGTTTTATATTACCAAGAAAAATAAAATATTTCACTTTCATATTTCAACTATAAAAAAAGTCAAAACAAATATCTACACTCCCTTAGTCACGAACTCTGAATGCGGCAGAATCATATGCCGTTGTTTGCTAGACATAGGCCTTTCTAAATTTCCACATGCGGTCTACCGTATCCAGACTTCCCGCCGCACTGAACGGTATAAAACGTATCCTGGCGGTTGTCCTTGACGTACGCGCGTGACCTCGCCCCAGCCTTTACGTCTCAACCTTAGATCGTATAAAATATCAAAGGTTCCATAATTGTAGCTATAACGGAAGTAACCACGCAACGATGCTTACGATGGTCATGCTGTAAATATATTCAACAAAATCAATTTTAAAAAGTCTGATCTATTAAAAAACTAGTAAATTGATTAAATAAAAACTTCACTAGTACACATGTAGAGAGAAATTATTGGCCTTCGGGTATTCTCAGATCTTTATCGGAATACGATGACACCCGAACTGTGAATGAATGATCGTATTAAACGAGTGACATTTTCATATTCATTAATATGGAACTTTATTGTTCAGTGTCAAATATCAAAATGAACAATGTCATTCTCTAAGATGGTACTGATGCTATTTGAGAGAGCACGATAAATGCGGAAATCTTTTCTCACTATATTATTTTCGTTAAAAAGATAAAACATAATATTGTGTACAATTTGAACCAATTTCTGTCCAAAGGCACGCCAGATCCCAAAAAAACGTTAACAAGCACAGAGAAACTCTTAAGGTGGCAGTATCAAAAAGGCAAACAAAAGTACACAAAATTTAAAAACCGGTCGAATGCAGTGAAACCGCCCATCCAAAACACGTTGCTGCTAGTCCTCGCTTCCACTTAGCAGACTTACGCGCGACCAACGTTCACAAATCGCGACCGCGTTATTAATAACAAACGCGACTTAACACAGACGTCTATCGGATAAGTGGGAATCGAGTATAAAAAGGTTCTGTTAAAAAAATAATTGCAACTAGGTAAAATTATTCATAATAACAATCAAAACTCCCGTGTTTTTTTTTTAATTAAATAACACACATATAAAGTATACAGCTGACTATATATTAAACTATTAAAACTTTCGTGAGACATTTCACTATATTCGACTAGACTATTTTCGAGCCCGTCGAGGGCTCGAAACTAGTCGGTACTGTCACCGACTTCCACGTGAGTTAAGCCGTTTTATAAGTAGTATACTGACTATATATGTATACCAGCGCGTACCATCATTCGAGTATGGCACTTGGCATCATGGATGGTCAAGCGTTGATTTAGTTCATATAAAAAAGACCTCCGTTTGTTTGAAGTCGGTTGAAAAATGTATTGCTGTATAAATTTCAAAAAATTGACTGCTGGCGTCTTTTTATATGTTTTATATACAAATTCTATTTTAACATACAAATCTGCATCCTCTTAGCGAACATAACTTAATTAACTGTGTTCGCTTCATAACGAATTTTATAATAAAAACCTGTTCGAGGTGTATATTTTGTTGCATAAAATGCAATCAAATCACTTCTAAAGTTCAATTTAAAGATATGAGTTCGCATTACTGATGCAATCACATGAACATGTTCAAAAAAACAACTTTCGAAATACCAATAGCCTGATGGTTAAGGGTACGGACTTACGATCTAGCGGTCGTGGGTTCGAATCCCGCTATCCGACTGTTGTCGTAAACCATATCCTAACACAAGCTTTTTCAAGCTAACCAGGAATGGTTACAAGAAATTTTAGTAAAGTAACAAAAATCTAATACTTAAATATAAAAGAGAGGCGGGAAGTCCTACATTGAAATATTATTTTATAAGAGATGGGGCAAATGATCGGCAGGATCACGGTGGTCATAGACGCTTCTTAAGCAAACCCTAAGTACTGGTTTTTAGACATTTCCAGTTTTCTTTACCTGCACGCTAAGAGACTGCAGTTTCCCAGTAGACATGGCTGCCATCGACTCCATGACGCCCACGGTGCTGAACGCCCAGCACGCTCCGCAGAGACCTTGGTCACGGACAGGTCCCACCACACCTTTGTCCCTCCTAAAACGAATTATATTTAACTAAATAAATCGTCTAGAAAAATCACGCTGGAGTATTTGAAGTCAAGTTTTAATTGCTATAATTATGTTGTCAGAGGGTATATTAGGTTGAGACAAGAGCGTTGGTGGTGCAGTCATTGAGCGCTTGACCGGACCGGACCGTACTCGACATTATCCAGGTTCGATACACGCCATGTACCAATGTGTTTTTCGATATTCGAACTTCATATGTACATTATACGACTCTCTTACAATGGTGGAAATCATCGTGATGCCTGCAAAGATATGTCTCAAATCAACCAACCCGCAAAGGACCAGCGTGGTTGACTATGGCCTAGTCACCACCGATAATAGATTAGGCTCTGAACCCCTCAGTGGGGACTTATAGTGAGTTGATGATGATGTTAGGTTACTTGATAATTGATTGATAACATCCTGATGTTTAGATTAATAATTATTATGTACGTATTTATTAATAACTCGTTCACATTTCTACATAATATAAAATTAATAATATAAAAATGCTTAGATTCTTTGAAGTATTGAAGTTATTCAGGTCAATCGGACAATATAACTTAAGTTATTGGATTGTAACTTATCTAGTTATAATTCGCGGTATGCAAGCTTGGCGCACTATGTGGAACTTATTAGGAACGAAGAAATTCCATACTCAGAGTTAATCCTTGTCTAAACTCAATATTTCTTTGCTATGTATTTCATCATCATCAGCTCACTATACGTCCCCACCGAGGGGCTCAGAGCCTACCCTGTTATCAGGGCTGACTAGGTCATAGTCAACCACGCTGACCCAGTGCCTGTTGGTTGACTTCACACATAACTTTCAATTTCTTCAACGATATGTGCAGCATCACGATGTTTTCCTTCACCGTAAGAGCGTCGGATAATGTACATATGCAATTCGAAAATGGAAAAACACATTGGTACATGGCGGGGATCGAACCTAGACAATGTCGAGTACGGTCCGGTCCGGTCAAGCGCTTAGCAACTGCGCCACCGACGCTCTTAGAATGTAAAAACATTGAAATTCATGATTATTAAGCATTTAAATGCCAGATGTAGAAAAAAAGCTGCGTCGTTAATAAAGCTCAGAAGTGCGCAAGTGGAGATATTGTGAATTATTACATCACGTTATTGGAAAAAATACGGTCGTGGTATTTCCCAGCTGGAGCTGATCTGTCTTTTAGTTTTATAATGCAAAGTCCCTACCTGTGCTGCAAATACTCTTGGTCGCGCAGGCTGGGGCTGGGGTTGCCTTCTATGAGCGAGTCGTAGTCCAGCTGGCCGTGCTCCAGCTGGCCGTGCTGCAGCTGCTGGCTGGCGCGCGCCATCATTGCCAGCCGGCGCTCGCTCGGGGGCAACTCGAGGTATGTGGACGCGGCCTCGTTGAAATCCTTGCCCATACGTTCCATAACTTCACGAAGCAAAGCCTCGGTTAAAATTGGATCCTAGTAACAAATGAGACAATCGCTAATGATAGATGAACGCTTTGTTAGCTTTGTGTATAACAGTTGCAACGATATCTCTGAAAGGAATGTATCGTATTGAATATAACTATATGACTTTTTTTACCTTTTCCCCAATAGAACCATGGGGGATAAACGCCATTGCCCCTACGATGCTTATCGCCAAAACCAGAACTCCTCGGTGGCCCATTGCGAATCTAAAACAAAAGACAAATACAAAATTAGATTACAAGAAATATATAAAGTAAGTAAATTGTTAAGACAGAGACTGATAATGATTACGCAAAACTTTGTTTACTGCTATTTGATTGGATCTCTTATCCCTTGCTCACGATATTTTTTTTTTCCTATTAACTCACCCCCTAACTTTACTAGCATGGTAATATACCTATAACCTAACGTTATTGTAGGGTTAGATTCTAAAAAAGTAACTATTCATATTCGTGTCATGGATGCGGAGATCTTACATAACAAAAAACGTTTACGTTTTATACTTTATATAGATTAATAGCGGCAAAAAATTGGTTAATTGTATTTCTTTAAGCTACAGCAGGTTACGCCATGGCAACAATGCTAACGAACTACAATGAACATGATCTAACATGACATAATGTTATGTATGTAAAAACTGTAACATCCATTGAATTGATCCACGTGGGAGCACAATGAGAGATCGAATCTAATACTTTGATAATCGGTTGCTTTGAAGTTATAGATAAAAAAAACATCAATAAAAATATGATTTCTTTGGATGAGTACTTGGTTAAATTATTAAAATACCAATCGCATACACCCTGTAGAAAAGCCACAGATGGGCTCGAAACTAGTCGGTACCGATACCGAGTTACAAGTGAGTTAAGTCGTTTTTATAAGCAGTGTATCAGAATTTGATATTGGAATATATAATGGGTAATATGTTGGTAGTTGTAGAGATAATATATTGATACGTGAAGCGAAATTTTGTAACACTTTATTAGAATATTATCGTATTATCCAACGACTTTCTGCCTCCGCACTAAGTCATCGGTTCACCTCGAGGAGGACGCCCCACACTCCTGGATCCCAACCTTGGCTAACCAAAAATATTTATCGTTGTTGTTTAATAGATTCCTGTCTACCCTCAAATTACCTTGATATGAATTTTAAAATAACGTTGTTCTAGCTTTCCGTAAGACAAATTTAAATTCTATACGAAAATGATTTCTTTGATGTGTGCCCTAATTATTCCGACGTGGTCTGGGAGCGCAAAGAAAAATATATCAGATACGATAGAATTGACAGCATTTGTTTGTTGTAAATTAAAAATAAAATGCCGGATTGGTTCGTATCAATCGTTTTTTATTTGCAATTCAAATTTGTATGTTAAAATAAATAAATTGATCTCAAACCATAAAGTACTGTAAATTTTGTTGTATTGATAGAGTGGTAACATTGAAATGTATTTTTTTTTTACTCTTTCATTTTGAAAAATATTATTAGATTTTTGTTCATTTACTAATACTTCTTGTGAACTGGTAAGCTTGAAAAAAGCTTGTGTTAGAATATGGTCCATTACAATAGTCGAATACCGGGATTCGAACCCACGGTCGCTAGATCGGTAGTCCGCACCCTTATACATTAGGCAATTAACGCTTCAAAATCATAATTGAGTGTTGACATTATTGAATTTTTTTTTTTTAAACACAAAGTTTAACTTAATTACATGTAGTAATAACGTTAAAGAACCGAAGTTCTCTTCGGTTCTATATCGAGAGAAAATAATGCATGGTGAGACATGTTCGTGCAAAAATATAAAGACTGGAACAGACGTGCGTAGGAACTTGCTAAGTGTAGATAAGGTACCGGTGTCAGTGAGGCGCGGTGCGGGCAGACGGCGTAGGTTCGCATTTCACAGATTCACTGTCCATTCACTAGCGTTCATTGAGGCTTTCTATCGTCATAGAATAATAAATGTCAGAGTAGTGTATAATAAAATAACTTTTTGCCTGCTTAATTTTTTTTATAATCAAATGACGTTTGAGAGAGATTTATGATTCAATATATCTATTTATTAAACAAATTATATATAAGTTGGAATGATAAGCTCGACAAATTTATGTTATGTAAGATAAGAAAACAGTTTTTTTAACTATTTATTATTTAATTAAACTAAAAAGTTAAATCAACATTTCTGTAAATAATAAACAATAGCTTAACAATGCAGAAGGTAGTTTTAAAAAACGTAAAGTTTTTGGCAAACCGTAATTTTTAAGTGACTTACGTTTTTTTAAAAAATATTTAACAATTGTATTCATACGAATATAAAAATGTTAAGTTAAACAGAAAGCTCTATTGTGTGATTACTCTGCGCAAGGTAAAGGTAGCGCGGGCGCCGGCGCAGGCGCACGCGTGGGCGAGCTGTCGGCGCGCCCGCCCGCGCCCGCCTCTGCCTCCGCCTCCGCCTCTCACGCACCACGCACTCAATGTCGATATCATCACAAAGCAATATTGCTATTACGAGGTATTACGTTACTACCAATTTGAATAAAAGGATTGAAGGAACAGGTTGTTAGTTACAGGTTTGTATGGAGCAGATTTAATAATTTTGCATTCAATTAAAATACATTTAAACAATAATTTAGAAGCGCCAATGGCCTAGTAGTTATGAGTACTGACTACCGATCTAGCGGTTATGGGTTTGAATGCCGCCATTCGACTATTTTGAACCATATCCTAACACAAGCTACCAAGCTTACCAGGAATGATTACAGGACAAATTTTAGTATGTTATCAAAAATATACTAATTTTTCAACAAAAAAATGTCACAAATTCCTTAGAAGTGAATTTATATACAAAGATGAATAAAGAAAGTTTTAAGTTGTAATCTATAATTTTATTATCAAGCATTTATTGCATACATTTATATGAGAATTTTTAACAAAACCTACAATGTTCAGTTTATTGTTACAGGTGGAATCGCCTAAAATTTGAAATTTGAACGTATTTTTTGAACGAACTAAACGCAGCGCAGAACGACCTGAGAGAGTTGCAAGTCAAGGACTGGGTCGTGATGACGCGGGAATCAGTTAGAGACTTTAATTGTCGGAGGCCAAGACACGCTTCGGTTCGCTGCGCCGCTCTAGTAAGTGGGTATTTTTTTTTATTAAAAAGCGTCACGGACTTCAAATCCATGTTAACTCTAACCGTATCAATATTCTCGTAAAAATAAGTATCGTTTCTCAATTGTTTACAAGTTGAACATAGTTCTATCGATAGCTTGTCTTCAATGGTTACATCACTTTGATAAAACCAGTCCATAGAAGCGGGGGCGCTGTAAAAGGTAATTCTAATTTTATATCCGAACCGGAACTTTACAAAGTGACTGAGATAACGAACTGTCCACAACATTATACGTTGTTTTCGATATTGTCCAACATTTGTAAAACGACATGTGATATCCATATACAATAAAGCGCCAATAGACTAGTGGTTAAGCGTACGGTTTTGCGATCATCTGGTCAAGAGTTCGAATCTCGTCATTCGATTATTGTAAACCATATCCTAGCAGAAGCCTAGCTTAGTTGTAATTGTAAAAGTAAGATTGGTAAATTAACAAAAATCTACAAATATTTTTTATAAAAAAAAAATCATCACAAATGATGACGATGATGTATTCTGTTATATCAATGACGAATCTCTATATCACAAAAATTTATACTTAATTTTTTTAACACAACAAATAATCACGTATCAATATCAAGGAAAGAGATTAAAATCAATTATAGAGTGGACATTTTAAAAAATTCAAATATGTTCATACAAATATTTGAACCCGGAATATGATATAAAAGCTTATCAATGTTATTTATAGTAGTTCTGTTTATTGGTATCATCAATCATCATCCTAATGTTATCCACAGCTGAACGTAGGCCGCCCCCATCGATTGCCACGATGCCCGGTCCTGTGCCGCCCGCCTCCGGTGCATTCCTCAACCTTATTGGTATATATTGAATATATTACGCATAAAGCTTATTTATTAAAATCCTCGTATAATTCCAGTAAAGTAAAATATTATAAGAAATTACGTATCAAAGCCACCGCGATTGATTGTTGAGGAAAACTCATACTGTACGACTTAAATCAATCAATGCTTATGAATGGGCCTTCCCTAAGAAATCTTCAGTGCTCTTTCCTTATAAACACTTTGAAGTGCCGCCGTACCGTCGGCCTCTTTGTAATATGAATTTATGAGTAAACTTTGACTCGTAGAAAAATCTTTGATACTATAAATTAATCGGTATACCTTGTCAGTTATATACACGAATAAGGAAATTAGGAGCATTTTTTTAGAAACATGTGACTGTCGCGTAATATCGATTGTTGAAAAATTTATTGAAAAATTAGCTATCGTCTGTTACTCAATAAAAAAAAAATAGAAACCAATGTGTCCTCGAGGCTGTGTTGTATATCTTTACCCAATTTCATAGAGGTCTATTGAATCGTTTTGGTGAGAGGTGTAACATACATCCATCTATCCAAACTTACCCATTTAGAACATTGATAAGATGAATGACTTGGTTTTTATAAGCACTGAATTCAAAGTTCATGAAGGCTTGTTAGTTGCGATGCATGCTTCAACGACCGGTTGATACTTAACATTGTGCGTACAGTCCGGTGAGAAATGGTAAGGCGTTTTAAAAATAAAAATTCTCAAAAATCATTTGGTAGCCTTATCTGTGATCAATACAAGTAAGTTGCATTGTTAGCTTGTTGTTTTTGAACGTGTGCGACATACAGTCGTGTGTCCCGGATGCGTGCGGGCTGTATCGGTCATCCCGGATCTAACTGTTACAGTCCGTGACTGAATTATTAACGAGGCAACGATCAAATTGCGATCCGGCCTAAAAAACGTTATTTATATTTAAGTCACTGTAGACACTAGAATATTTTGTAAATAAATGTTTAATTTCTAAAAGAAATTAATTCAATATTATTTAAAATAAATAATTAAGTATGACAATGACAATGAAATATGACACGTCTGTTGTATCGACATTACTTGGAAGCTCCAAGTTGGAGCCACTAGGATTGCAACGCGCATGTCTAGACATCGCGTCTCAGGTGAGATCAATAAATTTCAAGACCTTAATAAATAAAACCGAAACAATAAGCTAAATTAAACAGCCGTTGAAATTTAATAAAATGAAAAAGAATAAAATGTAAATTATTTATGCTATAAAATACTTGCAATTTTAAAATCAAGATGCTTTTTCACAACATTCCCAATTTAAAATAAAATTTTAAAAATATTTAAAAATTAAATGTACATAGAAAGTGATCAAGTTTCATTTGAAAGTGAAATATGGCGGACGATGCCATCTCTAAATATGATGCATCTGTTGCATTCACACTAAGTATCCCTGAGCCCCGGGAATTGCAACGCGCATGTCAGGACCCAACCCATGCAATAAATCAATAGACGTCCAATTGCGCAGTAACTACTAAATCAAACAAAGGAAACGAAACCATGAACTAAATCCAATATAAAATAATTATTACATTTTTAACTCAAATTGAACTAAATCTAAAAAGATAAGAACTAAAAAAATGTCCCTAATTATAGTCACATTAAACCATAATCGAACTATTACAAATTAGGCATGAGTTATTACGACCCGGCGGGAACTGTTGCATCGACAAGTAACGCCCTTGAGCCCCGGGAATTGCAACGCGCATGTCTGGACTCGGAGCTCAAGATAAAATCAATAAAGGTCATTCATGTACTAAGTACTAAATCAAACAAAAGGAAAATAATACAAAACTATTTCGAAATTAATACTAAAAATATGTAAAGAACAAATTATTTCTGACTTCCAATCGTTACGTTACATAGCAAAAAAGAAAATTGTATATTAACAACAAGATATTAAATAATCATTACAAATTTAACCTATATTCAAAATGAATGAAAAACATACTCACATCTTTGACGAAGAAGAGTCATTATAATAATCACATCACAATTACCAAAATCAAATTAGGGAATATTCAAATTTG
>JAODUI010000030.1:1624274-1641297 GCA_027563995.1 Papilio gigon | reverse complement strand
GCACTGGATCAAGATTCAATATTGAGAATTTTCAAAGGCCAGTATTTATAAAATAAAAAATAGGAACGAGAAGTAAATATGCGCGCGTTGCCGGCCTAGCACAATGTGCAACTGATTCGTTGTTCTGGAGTCTCACCCCGTCCACCAGGATTCTGCGCAAGTCAGCACGCAGTCCGGGAGGTAATCGATATTTGACGGAAGACATGCGTAGGAAGATAAATCACTCCTTAGAAACTACTGGAAACTGACCTAGGGAATATACCTTTCTGGATTCGATTCTGCGATATGAATTTGAAAGTCTTTTTTTGAAACGTCGAATGATATTTTATAGTTGATGCGTGTCGCTATTTAGTAATGTTCAAACTATTAAAATATGTTTATTATATAAACATATTGAATCGATAAAAAGCAATTTAAAGCGAGACAATTCGTAATTTCAAACATTAATTAAATTCTTTTAACTTATACTGTGAAGGTAAAAACTCAAGATATTAACTGCCCATTATTACTAACTCAGACCTCATTAACTTGTAAAGGGTTGAATAACTGATAAACTAATCCTGCCCGTAAATCGTGACCTACGCAATATATCGAAGGCGAGGAGGTCAATATGATCCAAGGGTCTGTGACTAAAAGTCCGGACATGCATTACGCAGGTCGGCGTTATTTCCAAGCTTTAGCGTTTTATATAATTAGGTTCAAGTTAATGTCTTTGATTTTTCAAGTCTCTAAAAAGTGCATATTAAAATAAATAATTTTTGTTCTATAACGTCAATTATTTGTACAATTAAGTTAATTAATACAAATTTTAAACTAAAAAAAAAACTTGAAAAACTCTAAGTTACGATTTATTTATACTTTTAGAAAACAATTATATTTATAGATGTATGTAGGTATGAATCTTTGATAAAAGACAATTCAAAACGGCTTTATAAAGCTAAATTATAAAAGTAAAGTTCTTAAAAAAGTAAGTAGTAGTATTTTATTTGCTGAATTTCCCTTAAAGTAAAAAAATGAGCGACGGGCCGCGAACGCGCTAGAGTATCAATCCCACTCACCCTGAAGAAGAGCCTCCGATGGGCTCGAAACTAGTCGGTACCGACACCCATTTACACGTGACTTAAGCCGTTATTATGAGTAGTATAGTGAAATGTCTCACGACATTTTTAATAATTTAAAGTAAAAACAATTCAATTTTAATGCCACACCATCTGGTAATTGCCGCCACCCACGGAATACAGAAGCTCACATCCGCATGTCTATAATTGATTTAGCAGCGTGCGTATATGCGTCTCCTCGTCGTCAGTCCTCGTACTAATATGGTGAATATTATGCATGTTGCCAAAATCCACTAAATCGTCTCCGTTAATTTTCAATGGGATTAAAAGGGTTTACATATGTTGCGGTAGAGAAACCCATCCTTGTTCATGCGTGCATCGAATATACAATATTTCGTTGTAGTTAATAATAATCAAATGACACATTAACATTTTAATTTATATATATAATAAAGGGCTATAGGAATAGCGGTCACGGTCAGGTCGACGCAGGTGGTAGGCCTCCTGATGATGATATATTGATAAGTGAAGCGAAACTGTGTGTTGTTTGGTTTCCAATTTAATGGGCGGATGTACTTTAAATTTGGCAAGTTTGAAGTTAACATGAATATGTGCATAACGATATTACGAGTAATAAAAATAAAACAGAACATTGTTCGAATATCGAACAATAGATGACAACTAGTTTTATGAAAGTATCTCCAGAACGTAAATGAAATTTGACACAGATGTAAAACATAATCTGAAAGAACACATATGATACTAGGTTTTTTTTTAAATTCCACAGACAACCACTTATTGTATTACAATTTATCTATTTTCAGTACTAACACTAGCTCTAGGAACAACTGGTGCAAGAGACAATGCATAAATACCAGAAATGTTAAGTGGTATTAATAGAGAGCTGTTCTTTGGACAATCTATGTACTCTTCCCTAAGCAGAAACACCTTTTCCTAAATATTTAAACTACTTTGTTTATAAAAGAGCGGCGTCTTTAAGTAAAATGATTTAAGAATGTTAATTTAAAATTGGTTGCGAAATAGACGTGGTGTACATCTCCTGCCCCTATATTAAAAATCCACTTACCTTTATGAGAAGTCGATGAGGCTTGAAGTCTCGTTCAAATAACCTACTCAAACGTACACAAACAAACATAAATAATAATAAAAGATCAAATTAATCGTAATGAAAAAGTTGGTATAGATTAAACATCACGTAGAGAAAACAAACCGCCGTTATAGAAAATGTAAACATAATTAATTAGTTTTCTGATAAGAAAGTAATACAATAATATTAGCAAAAAGAAAATAACGTGCGACATTGGACGCTTGCTCGCGAATGGCATAGAATATATAATTTCAGTATTCCCGGGGGAGAGCGACGGCGCAGGTCTGGGAGATGGCGGGGTTGTAAATCAATAACGCGCAACAGGTACCGGGAAACGGCGAGGGCGAGGCAGAGAGGGGGTTCAATGCCTAGAGGTAAGCCCGGGAATTGCGCCGTTAGCCTAAATATAGAACATACTGGTAACAGTACCTAGAACAGATCTGCGCTATGAGAGTAGCGGTTTTTCGCGTTTTTTTTTTCTCAAATCCGAATATTCGAGAATATTAGAGAATAACATACGATTAAAACACTAAACATGATTCCCGAACTTACTAGAATCGTATTGATTGATTCTAAAAAATTCCGCGAGATGGCGCTCTTATGAAGTACAGCGCCATCTGACAGAATTTGATGGAACTAGTACGTTAACGATCTTTACACTTAGTGACGTATGATGGCGCTGTACATATAATTGTTATTTTACTAATTTTTAGACACCAAATATGTAACGCTTTTCTAAATTTGTTGCCGATATATCAGGGAAGTTATTTTAAAAATACATTACGTTATTATGGAAATCAGTATCGGTAAGGGACTAATGGATAAAATAATGAAAAGATAAAATAAACAAAATTCAAAATGAACGAGTACACACCTATTATTCAAATATTGGTAAAGATAGTTTTTTTTTTTTTTTATTAAAGGCAAATTTTTTTACATACGTTTGTTATAATTTCTAATTTCCATACAATTCGAACTCGTCATATGATTATGAAGTTTTCAAAGCAATTCGTGCAGTTATAAATAACTCGACACCCTATTGGCAGTTCGATGTGCCGACGGAACTGTAAATCAATAAATGTTCTAGACACTTCCATTGCGCCGGCGTAAAAACATATTGACGAAATATGAACTTAGTTCATATAGTCAGTCAGAAATAGGAATGTAGTAATAATATACATAAAGTTCATCATCATCATCATCATCATCAGCAGCCTTTGTCTGCCCACTGTTGGACATAGGCTATAAAGTTCATGAAATAAATATATTTCGAAATTACAAGTATGTTTTGAAATAAAACTAAACACTTAAATATTACTAAGTAAAATTGAGTATGATACTATGATGATACTAAGCCAATGAAATCACAGTTAGATAGTTTTATTTGAACGTCAGTGTTTTTTCAGTTTTAACATCCCTCTACATGCCTATATACTTGCTACGGCGTAGAATATGTCTACGTCGTAGAGATGTGTTTGTCAAAGGAAAAGATATGTTTTTGTTTGAACAATTGTAGACGTCTGTAGAAAAGGGGGCGATTTTTATTTTTGTGTTCTGACGCAGTTCTTGTATATTTTAAGGTACCTATATGTACATATTTATCTCTACTTGTGGATACATTGGCCACTTTTTTAAATTGATAATGTAGGGTCTCAGCAACCAAACCAATATGAATTATTATTTTAGTAGAAAAAAGCTTTACATTTCCGTTAGCTGTAGACTGGATGTTGACACGGTATTAAATTTAGGAAATGAGCAACTTGGAAAAAAACCTGCATGTCTATATTTGTTCAAACTTGTGATAAAAATTGGATTTGCCTTGATTAAATATGGTATAGAACAAGGATACATCGCTTTATTTTACGTACTTTTTAATGCCTAAATTCAAATGTCTAAACTTGAAACCGAGAGCAATAAGAAATGAAAAAAAAAGTAACAAAGTAAACGATTAAATTGATAACGTAGTAACAAATTAAAAACAAAATTAGTAAAATGAATACCTTTATATGTGCTGGTTATGTTGTAACAATAACTGGCCAGTGATAAAGGATTCGCCACCTTGCAAATAAGTAAAAGAAATCAAAAAGATAAAAACAAAGATGAAAAAAAAAAATCAAACGGCTATAACACTTAAAGACTTACCTGCAACCGTATCAAGCTGGCAATGATGATGATCAGCGCAACCGCGAGGTACATGCACTTGTTTTTAAAAGACTTTTAAAATTATAAGAAATACTTTGAATGCTACAGCCAATTGTACAGGTGCGGGACCGCTGGGCAAATGGACGTTACCCGGCGGTAGCTGGGAATCGATATCTCCACGCATGCGCTTTACTGGAACTACGCAGTAGTTCGATGATAAATTACAGTTTCAGCATTCAAATCACGTACTTGAGTGATTCGTGTTAAGCCCACATTTCCCGTGCAGACATGGACTCTGCTTTACTTAGCTAAACATGCTTTTTTCTACCTACATCAAGCTATTAAGTATAGAGGATGTCTGGGTTAACTAGGGTTGTGCTAAATATCTTTGTGTTCTCAAACCTTACCCGAAATTCTTAATTACAAGTAATCAGTTTTAGGCAAAGAATTATGTGTTAAACGAAATTAATGGTTTTAAGACGGTTAAAACGAGAAAGAGAGGCCTACACTCAACAGTGAGAAACATGTGGTTGATATGATGATGATGATGAAAACGGGAAATCCTTGAACTTTTAAATAAGTCATTCTCTTTTCACATACAAACAGACATTCTTAGTATTCAATGAATTGCACATTAAAATACTTTAATCGTGGTATTCAATAAAGTGGATGATTTTCTTTGTAGATCACTTCTGTAACTGATTTTATTTTAATCGTCGTAAGCTCCGCTAAATATACACACATCGTAGAACTACGACAATCTTGAATAATTTAAAATATAAAATTGATAAAATTCTTCTGCAAGATTTAAAATACTGGCAACACTATGTCATTTCTCAGTTTATACTATTCTACTCTTTGTATTTTTGACATTTGACTACAGACAATTGAAAATTGACATTGACATATTTTGAATTTGTTGTTTTTTACAGGTCCGTTATTGTTGAATTTTATCATATAGGCTTCATTTTCAATTTTAAAAAATCTTTTAACAATTCAAAGGTAAATCTAAATGTATCTTTCATGTTTTTAAATACTGAGTACAAAACGATTTAACACGACTACTAAATTTCGACAACATATTAGTCAGTCTGTAATAATATTAATATTGTACTGTTTCGAACATTTCAGTCACTTGAATCCAGAATTTAATTAAATATGAGTATTATGTTCCAAACAACAAAGCATATCAATGGTGGGTGTAATAAGGGAACAAAATCAGATGTAACAAATTATGGAGATGTCTCGAAAAAGATAGATCCAGCGACTTGATGAAGTTAAAACCAAGATGTGTGAAAACCATTATATTTGCAAGATTTAACGCAAAAAAGGAAAAGGTAAGCTAATGAAAATTTATTTTGATAATAATACACAATGGTAGTAATATATTCGATTGAGTAAGGAATTGGAAATTGTATTTATTTCAGAACACCATGGCCACGATCCTGGTTCCTCAGAATATTTAACAATGACATCCAACTTGAATTTGAATGATGGCTTAAAAAGGTAATTAATTGACTAAATATTTATGTTAGTTATGTTATAAATGTATTAGTTTGGATGGATTCATGTTTGTACGACACAACGCCTTAGCTGAATAGATCAGGTTGTAACTAATAACAAAGATAGGTCACAATCTGAAATATTGAACAAGCTATTCAATTTTTTTTATTTGAAATAGATGTACAACAAATTTGATATATTTCAAGTAATGTGAAAAAGTTCATATAGCTATTTTTAACATGGATTATAAAGAATGTTATAAATAAATTTAAATTACAAATAATGGGTGACCACTAGTTTAATAAGCACAAAGATTATGTAGCAAGTATTAAAAATATGCCCCAATATGATTACCAGAGATCATACAATTAAATTGGTTTACATAATATAACAGTACATTTATTATTACATAATATAACAGGTCGATGCAGCGTTGGTAGGCCTCCCGCACGATGGACCGATGGCTTGGTCAAGGTTGTGGGCGTGCACTGGATGCCGGTGGCGCTGGACCGGTTATCGTGGCAGTTGATGGGGGAGGCTTACGTCCAGCAGTGGACTACACTAGGCTGATGATGCTGATGATGATGATGACATAATATAAATTATGCTCTACAAGCAACTGGCGATATTCAGTCGTTATTAAGGGTACCAATGTTTATTTTTAAAAGCAAAGATTGTTTATATCTATATTTGTGTTCTACCAATATGTGTTCATAAATATTCTATTTGCCAGTATATAAGACTATGACTCTAAATTTTAAAATTCCATATGTTAAATTCTTTTAAATATAATTACAGAAGTAAAAATATTGAAAATAAAAGAGGAGTGACAGACAACAGTTGATTGAAATGGGAGAGAACACATATACCAGAGCTAAAGTAAGAACAAGGTGAGAGAAGAAATTGTAATGTATTGTAATTTTGTTGATATTGAGTATTGTTGACTAGAGTCAAATAAATAAGCAAACTGCTACTAATGAGTACTGCTGTCAGTAAGTAATTTTTTGTCCAATTACAAGTATGTAGCTTTGTTGCTTTTATCCATACTAATTTTTTTTTCATGAATATTGTGATCTAACAAATTTGATTATATCCTTGATGTCTAATTGTAAACTGGGTTTGTTTGCGTGGTTACATTGTAGTTGACACCATTATGCATTTTTCTGAAAATGCCTATAATTGACTTTCGGTGCATTGTAATATGAATAATTTGTACGTAATCATGATAAAAAAAATCTTTAAGTAACGAAAGGCAATTTTATAAATTAATTGCCTTTACTTATGTATTCTGCCTAACATACACTTTTCTCCAAGGTCACGAATTACAAAGCTTTTACCTTTAATGTCTCCATTATCATGATAATTACCAAAAGCAGTATTTTAAGTAAATGTCTTACTTAAGTGACATTAACATTACCTAATGGCACTCAAATTAATGCCATTTAATTGCTCCCTACTGCTGTCAGTTCATCACTCACCCTAAACCATGTCGGTCATGATTTTCCTAATTTTCATATCATTGTGTAGAAGTCAAGAAATTTTAGTCAAAGAAAATATAGATTTGAATGTTTGCATTGGAAATATAGTTATGCATAATTTTCGAAATGTCTCAGAGATAACATACATCGATATGAATTATTCAGATAATGGTATTATAAAATATCTACACAATATGAAGACCGTCACACTCGTGTCCAGAACTACGGGCACAAGAATAAATCACTATAACGAAGCTTATTTTATCATGGTTGATAACTTCAATACTTTAAGTGATCAATTGGATGATCTCACAAAAGAGAAATATTGGAACCCTAAAGTTTATTTCCTGATTGTGTTACAAGAAATCGATACAAATTCACTTATAGATTTTTTTAAAATCTTACTTCATCATCATGTATTGGAAGTTATCGTGATCGACTCTAATAACTTACAATTATTTGCATACAATCCTTACGACAACTACAATTGTGGGAAATCGTATACAAATATTTTGAATCTGGGTAACTGTGCTACGATGGATGTATCCAATATATACTTTTATAAATTTCCAACCGGTCTCGAGCGATGTACATTTAGTGCCACCGTACCACATTGGCCGCCGTACATCATAAATCCAGATAATAACCTAGGACCGGTGAAGTTGTTAGGAACTGAACAATATGTCATGAAAATCTTAAGTGAATTGGAAGGTTTTAACATCAATTACACGTATAGAGATAACGGAGAAGAATTTTCAACTATAGGTAATGATATGGAAGCAACCGGTCTCTTGGGTTTAATTCAAAAGCAAAACAGTGATATAATATTTGGTGGCATGATGTTGACGTATGACCGTGTCGAGGCATTCGGTTACTTGTGTGGTCATCACGTTCTCAACGATAAGCTGAATATAGTAGTCAAGAAAACGGGACCTGTACCAATGTGGAAGAACTTGTACTTGGAGTTTGCTTATATTGTTTGGATTCTGTTTGGACTTACTTTTCTCACATTCTCTATCGTCCTTGTTCTTTTATTCAATGCGAATGACAAAGGCAGGATAGTTTTACTCTTGTGGGCTATTCTATTGCAACAGAGTTGTAGGTTAAATTTTAAATTGAAAGTGAAATTCTTAATTTTGCAATGGGTCCTATTTTCTTGTTTGATCAATATTTACTACCAATCTAATTTGATGGGTCTGACGACACACGTCAGTTGCGACTATCAGGTTTCTAATGAGAAAGACCTGCTCGATTACAATCTTCAATCGTGCGTCAGTCCCGGTATAAAAGAGCTCGTCAGAATATCAACTGGGAAACATTTCAACGTATCCGGTGAAAATTGTGACTCGATACTGAACAGTTTGCACACCGTCAGCGAAGACAATACGAAATACACGGTAACTCTGTATTCCATATATAAATACAATAAATTGAAATTCACCGACGACACGGGCGACCCCCTCCTGTCCGTCTTCAAGATTCCCATATATAAAGTCATGTACGCGGTGTATTTCTACAAGGGATTCCCCTTGTTACAAAAAATGCACACCCACATGTTACGTCTGGATGAAAGTGGTTTGATAAAAAATAAAATGGATGACTTGTTTTATGAGAACGCTAGAAGAACTTTCTTTGATAAGAAACAGTTTCAGGCTCGCTTTATCTTTCCTCATGGCATCTTGGTCATCGGCATTGGATTATCGGCGACGTCATTTGTAATTGAATTAATAGTTGACTATGTTCAGAGGAGAAGAATGAGTAGAATAATGTTTTTGCATTAAAATATATTTGGATGCTGAGAATTACGTGTAATGATTATCTTTCGACCCATCGGATGAAAAGGTTTAGCTCAAGTTCAAACTATGCCGGACAGGCAGACAGGAACCGGACAGAAATGTGCACATTAGGCAGACATAATGATGCATTCAAAATGCTTCCAATTCTAAGCTTTTAGCAGTGTTTTGCAGATTAAGTATGCCTTAAGCCGCGACTCTAACTTAATAAATTAGTGAGAACTACATACCCATCGATGGAGCGAAGTATACAACAAGTTAGTAAAGTTCCTAAGTTAGTTAACTTCTAATTAAGACTTGCATTCTATTTAATTTGATTTACTTAACACGCTTGCTATAATGAGATTAAAGAACAAGTTTTGTTTTTTACTTTCGTTTTTTTTTCTACATAAATAAATGGTTTCCGATGATATAAACGTTTATGGATTTATTTTATTATACGTAATAAACTGATTAGAACTGCATGCAAGTGACTGGCAGGAGATAACGAAGGACAGGCGAGGTCGACGGTCTCTTGTGTCGGATGCTAAGACCCACTTGAGGTCGCTGCGCCAGCGGAGTAAGTAAGTATGGTTAGAACTTTCCTAGGGAATGCCATACACGGATTTATTTGTATTGACGGTACTGACAGATTTTTTCTTTATAAGAGAAGAGGCATATGATGGGCGAGATCATAAAAGTGGTCGTCGACTCCCATGGACATCTGCAATACTATAAGAGCTTTAACCACCATATACGAAATCATTTAAGATACATTGTGTACGTCGCTTTTAAAAAAAGCTTTGATTGGAATTTGTTTGTCTTTATTTTGTCACAACAATTTGTTACTAAACATAGTGTTTGAATTATAATGTACTAAATGTCATGCTATATTCAGATAACGGATTTATATACGATTTCGTTGCGTACTTGAGTTTTGGCTTAATAATTACCATTTCAAAATGTACGATGGTAATGTAAAATAAAGTTCATGAAAAATCTAATTCTTTTTATTAGCTTACAAATAAATATATTTTAAACGTACATACTTTTAATCAATTCATTATTGTGGGCGGTAGAGATTATAAGAAATGAACATTTATTAAATTTTTATTTCCATTGTAATTTAAAACAAAAATCACCACGAAAATAGAAATTGCAGCATACAAGAACAACTAACAAACGTTGAAAAGGTTCATTATAGATTTTAGAAAACCACCTCTACCAAAATGTCAAACTAATCAACTATTTGTACAAGATACAACTGTGGGTTTGGTGGTATTAAAACAGTGTTACCACGGTTTCGTGGTATGATGAAGGAAAGGATAACAGCGTATTTTAATTCATGTGTTTCAGCGAAAAGTGTGCGACTAAAAATTAAGGCAAGTAAATTTGTCTATATATTAGTTTTTGTTTAAAAAAATCAACTATCAATTCAATTATTAACGTTATTCCTGATAATATATAGCCTACTACTAAAATATACCACGGCAAGATAAACTGTAATCGGAATTTTTGTGTGCCAAATTTAAATTTTTTTCTCTCTTCAAAAAACAAATCTCTCAAATGTTTATCTAGTAAACCGCTCTCACGTATTCTCAATGCATAATAACGGAGTAAACTAATCTTGGGGAATCCTTTGTAAAAATATACCGCATAAATAATTTTATTAGTCGGTATTTTAAATGAATAAAGGAGAGGTTTACCAAAATCATCTGAATATTTATATCTATTGAAACTGTAGAGGGCGTGCAACACTAAAGTGTACCTATTATAATGCATGCTGACGATTTTCATACTGCTCAACGTTTTACCACACTCTTTATCCATTCTGCCGTCATAGACCACTCCGACTGTGGCTTTTAGAAGTCCTTTTATATTATTAGATATACATGGTTCCATTTCATATTTCTTAATATCATCCTCATTCGAAATTTGGTAGTTTTGACTGATGTGCGTCGTGAGCCCCATCAGATTAGATTGATAGTATATGTTTATCAAGAAAGCGAAAATAACCCATTGAAAAATAACATATTTCATTTTATAATTAAAACCTTTACCGTAGCCGTGTTGAAATAGTAAGCCCCACATGATTAACATGAAATTACTCTTATCCTTAACACGGAACACGATCACAAATAACGCGAAGAAGAGGAAGAATGTGACGATCAAAAGAAACCAAACCAGGTAAGTAAATTCCAAATATATATTTTTCCAAGGTGCTACAGGCCCCGCTTTCTTAACTAGCATGACCAATTCATCGGTGTAAGCTAGATGTTCATAGAAATTACTAAAGGCTTCAGCTCTTTCGCGTAATAGTAACATTCCTCCAAACACTATGTCCACGTCCCCTTTCTGAATAAGACTGAAAACTCCAGAAGCCGTCATGTCGTCTTTTATAAATGGATACTCGTCGGGGTCGTATGTCTCTTTAAATCTAATCTGAAAACCCTCTATTTCAGCTAAAAGTATTAAAACAAATTGTTCTGTACCTAAAGATTTTAAAGTGTAATTCTTCATTTTAGGCATTATAGAGTACGGAGCTCTGTGCGATGTTGCGAAATTAAAAGTACATCCTTTGAGAATTTTATCCGATTTCGATGAATACAATTGTGCTATATTCTTATAAGAACAAGTATCGAAATATTTGATGTTAGAATATTTTTTACCACAGCTTTTATTTTCGAATGGGTTGTAGGTGTAAATTTGAGTACCGCTTGTCCCGTTTATCATGATTACATCAAACACGTGGTAACGAATTAGAATATCGAACCAGTCTGTTAGTGGATTTAGAACATTCTCTCCAAATACAATAACAAAATAAACATTTGGCTTCCAATGTTTCTCTTTAGTGAGTTGTTTGAATTTCTTTTTGAAAACTTCAAAATTTTCAGCAGCAATAATGTAGGCTGTATTGTAGTGGTCTATTCGTTTGTCTGTCTTTCTAGATACCACAGTGGTGAAATTCATTGTGTGAATACTTCTTAGAATGTCATCGTTATGATAGTTTATATCTACATACGTGATGTGTGCTCCCCTTTCAATCCAATGTGTTATGATATTTTGAACACAAGTCGTGAGGTCGTTGGTATCCTCCTGGATTAAAAATTTCCGACATTCAAACAGAGGAAAGGTAATAAATACCAAATACACAAATAACATGGCGAGGATTCACGTTTCCTTCTAGAGAATTGTTGTTGAATACCGTCCGCTTGTATCAATCCGTTCTAGAAATAGTTTGAGAGAATTTTATATTATTGCCCGTGGTCTTCGGAAGAGGTGTCCCTACGATGGCTCGCGATGTTGTGTATCCGTCGTTACTTTTATTGCTGCTTGCGTGATTTTCAACTCTCAGCCCTTAGCAATGTGTAATTTCGTTGTTTGTTTGTAATTATACAGTCGTTCACGTATCCTTACTATAATTAAAAAGAAATAATTGTCGAAGTCTATGTATTGTTTAAAAGTGGGAGCATTATTTTACCTATTGTCGATGAATTTCGTTATTTATTTTTAAAGAACAATGAAAATTATACGAAAACAAATGTATAGGAAGTCAATATATAGAAGGATCCTGAAAGATTCTGTTTACAGGAAACCGACGTTTATTTTTGATATTGTTATATGTTTACTGTATTTTTAGGTGTTACAAATTATTTTTCATTATTTCATATTGAATGTTTCATCGATTTTTTTACCAACAATAAAATATTGTATTAAAATAACAACAAAACTTATACTTTATTTAAATAAATAGATAAAATAAACGTAGTTATGAGATGAAAGGAGCTTGAAAAGAAATTAAAACGGATTGAGTCACACTACTTTTTTTATTACATATAGTAAGTGAAAAATATTATTACACACACAACACCGATTGCGATAGCGCAAACACTTCGTAACAGTTACAGGTTCAGAATTAAACCGCAGTGATACCAAGCGAAGAAATAAAAACATGATAAAGTACACACGTAAATTACGACTTACCTGACCCGATAGAAGCGCTGCTAGTTCTATCAGATAATATACAAAGCCTACATCATCATCAGCCTTTGCTTGCCCTCAGCTCCACAAAGCTCTTCCCCAATGCCTACCGCAGAATGCGTCCTTTGTCTACCGTATCTATTTGAAGCCGTGCGAACTTAGTCAATGTGTACTTAGGAATAGTCAATAACAAAAAAAAGAAATACGGTTACGACAAAGATGTTGTCTTTGCTTGTGGCATTTTTTGACAATGGCAGGGGGCGCTAGTCAGCTAATCTTAATATCTACTGGGTCAGATAGGTTTATCGGTATCTGTAAATATGAAATGCAAATTCACAATTAATTATTAAATATTACTCCAAGTAAATTAAATTATTCCTACTTTTTCGTTTCACGTAATCCATTAGAATTTCGACGAGGAATGTGACTGTGGACAACGCATACCCAACGACCAACACCTGCCATGGGAAGATGAAGGGAGCTTTACCATGTTTTTTCTTCACTTGGTGGTTTTTTAATACTTCATGTTTTATATCTCTCGTCCGCTTTTCTAATAAACCGTTCTCACGCACTCGTAGTACGTTGTAGTACAAATCGTTTGGTATTGGGAACCCCTTGTAAAAGTATATTGCGTAAATCAGTTTACTTTTTGGCAATGGAAATTTATACAAAAGTAATTCACCAAATTCATCAATGAACTTATAATAATTAACTTTGCATTTTGAAAGCACTGTGATGGTAAATTTTGTGTAATCCTTACTGGTCACATTTATACTGTTCACTAAGTTATTACATTCTTCATTGGTCTCATTGGTTGCATTCAGTCCAGTTACAGCTTTAATATAAATATTAATGATAGGACTCAAACATGGTT
This sequence comes from Papilio gigon, assembly GCA_027563995.1. Lineage (NCBI taxonomy): Eukaryota > Metazoa > Arthropoda > Insecta > Lepidoptera > Papilionidae > Papilio > Papilio gigon. Next base: position 1,627,381 of record JAODUI010000030.1, on the reverse strand, counting down.
TTAGTTTATAATGACGTATATCTTTGGTGCTAGAGATTTGATAGTCGTAGCTAACGTGCGTCGTCAATCCAGATAGGTTTGACTGGTAGTACGCATTAACTAAAAATGCAAAAATGACCCATTGAAATAGAAAAAATTCAGCACGTTTCGATCGTAATATATGAGTGTGTAAGAAGAGAAGATCCAACATGATTAAAATAAAATTACATTTATCCTTAATACGAAATAAAATTGAGAAAATCACAAAAAATATAAAGAATGCCACAGCTAGTAGAGTCCATGTAAGGCAAGAAAATTCCAAATAAATATTTTTCCATGTTGGTACAGGACCTGCCTTTTTCACCAGTATAGATAATTCGTCCTCAAAGTCCTGATAGCCGTGTAAGTAACTGAAAGCATTTGCTCGATTGAATGTAAGCATCATTCCTCCAAGAACGATGTCGGTGTGTCCTTCTTGAAGTAAACCTAAATTTCCAGTTGCCGTCATGTTTTCGTCGAGCAAAGTGAATTCTTCTGCTTTATCTAAATACGTATATGTGAGATTAAAATCTAGAATTTCACTTAAAAGTTCCATTAGATACTGTTCTATTCCACTCTGCTTGTAGGACTCGTTGTTAAAAGGATGTATAGAGAAGGGTGGCCAATGCGGCATACCCACATCGAAAGTGCAACCTTTAAGATCTTTCGCTGGTATTTCCAAAAATAATCTCTCTACATTTGCTTCTGAGCAATTGTCGTATTTTACAATTTCTTCAAATGTTTTACCGCAGTTTTTGTTTTGAAAAGGGCTATATGTGTATATCGGAATATCGTTCGTTGCGTATATGACAAGGACATCGAAAATATGAAGACGAAATAGGACATAGAACAGATCTGTAATTGCCTCTGATTCATATCGTCTGAACACTAGTAGCATGTGGGCGTTCGGTTTCCAGTCCTTCTCGTTTAGGAGGAGCAAAAATTCATTTTTAAATGTAATATAATCTTCTATCACAATAACGTAAGCGTTATGTGGAAAATCTACTTTTACATTTGCTGTTCTAGATACAATGGCAGCAAAATTCTTATCGTGAATAACTTTAATTACATCATTGTCTCGATAATTTATATCGACGTAAGTGATAACAGTACCTTCTTCATTCCAATTTAAAATTATATTTTTTACGCAATTTGCTACTTTACTGTTGTCTTCTTTAAGTAACAATTTCTGACTATCACAGAGTTGTACTACTGCAGTTATTAACAAAAATGCGCTTAACATCGCTTAGCCTGTTATATATGTTTAAGCCGTGCCACGGCCGTACTTTCTGAAATAGAATAGATTTAGTTATTACATAAAATGTTGTAAGCATTGAGATTATCAAGAGAAAGAAATTTTGTTTCTTAAAAATTATGTCGTGATATAAATCGTTGATTTCTCCTGTCTAGTTTTTGGCCCGTGTATGACTACCGAAAATGTTAAAGCTAAACTGTAATATTATCTTTGTTTCTATCCAAAAAATAAGAGGAATGACTAAATCATGCAACTGTTATTACAGTGGGAACTCACCAATACAACGTAGAGCTTACGTACTTTCGTTGCGAAAAGATTCTGTTTTAAATATAGACTATTCTTTGACAGGAACAAATTTATCTTGAAATCTTAGCCACTATACTAAATAAAATTATATTATACTACTGAATAAAATTCAACGTAGTTTTAACATGCGTGTTTTTATATTTGTACATCATACGGAAATGATTCACAGTTCTGAAGGCTCAGTGTGTTGTGCGTTTGATGTGTAGTTATAACCTTCGTAGTAATTACCCATACAACTTAATATGTAACTGTTTAAACAATGATAATCTATTTGAGCAAATAAAATGTAGGTATTATTTATTTATTGAGTGCCACGTTTCGTTATTACACATACATAATAACAAATTACACAGTTGTTTTTTTTTTCATTGTCATCATCATCACCAACCTGCCCTGACATCCTTAGCGTGGTGTCGTCGATTCGAGTTTTGGTCCGCCGCATACCTTCTGTTATTTCTATCGTCACTTCTCGAAAAATCATGTCATATTTCACACAATGCAATCATCTCTTTTTTGGTCTATTTATCGTATTTGCAATGGCGGATGCGCATAGCCAGCGATCACTTTGATATTACAGCGAATTCAGTTGGCCGCTTTTTCGTTTGCCACTTTATAATACATAGTCTAAACAAATCAAAAAGTCAATGTTGAAAGTTGGAAATTTCTGGCTTTCTTCTAAATCGGATGCTAGCAAATAAACAAACTTTTTAATTTCTTTATCATACTTTGGTGAATTTCAAATTTTTTCATTAAAGACGACCCAAAGATTGTTTCGATCGATGATAAGGGGATTTTATGAAGTAATCGTTGCCACTTTCACGGAGATAAATTCATGTTATGGATACGAAGAGAATAAATAAAACTGAAAAGTTTGCCAAAAACTACACTACATCCTTTTGGAGCACATATGACGCCGTTACAAACTTTATGATTTTTATTCCTAGTTTTATACTTTAATGTAATCTAATAAAACTGAACCAAAATGCTCCTCCAGTGAAACATATCTCTTATGGTGGATAACGAATTACGCCATTGAGCCGACCCTTTGGCTCATTCAGACTGAAATCTTGTTAATGTTCAACACGGCCGTGATCTCATTTACTGTTCTCGACTTGTTTGATGTTCCGCATTACTGGCTAAGTCACTGGATTACTATTTATGTTGTTAACAAATCTCCCATCCAACAAATTCGTTTTCTTTTATATGAAACCATATAAAACAACTGAACATCCGATAACGTAAATAAATTACTGAACAAATCGTATCCTTCATCATCATCATCAACAGCTCTTGTCTCTCCACTGTTGGACATAGGCCTTTCCCAATGCCTTCCACAGTATGCGGTACCCCGCCTTCCGCATCCAACGACTTCATGCCGTCCGCACTAAGTCGTCGGTTCACCTAGAGGCAGGACGACCCACACTCCTGGTCCCCAACCGTGGCCTCCACTCCAGCGATTTCCTGCCTCACCTGGCGTCGCTGGCCCGACAGATGTGACCGGCCCCCTGCCACTTCAGCCTACAAATTT
>JAODUI010000030.1:1601431-1614126 GCA_027563995.1 Papilio gigon | reverse complement strand
TGAGCCCCCGATGGGCTCGAAACTAGTCGGTACTAACACCGAGTTGCACGTGAGTTAAGCCGTTTTATAAGTAGTATGGATCTTACTATGATTAAAAATGCAAACATAGAGATAGATGGATGGATAATTGTTAGCACATAGACTAAACTAAGGTTTACTTTTAAATCCGCGCAGACATAGCCGCCGGTGACAACTAGTTTATATGACAATATATATAAATAGCACAAAAAAAAACAATAAAGCTGTGTGTTTTAATCATCTCGTTCGGCCTTTGTGGAGTGCAAATTACAAAGGGTCCATCTGCGCGGCGTTCTCAAATTAAAAACCTCCCCTTCGGGAAGGTTGTTTACATTACATGTGTTATTTGAAAATCATATGTTAATTTATCTTTTCAAAATCATTCGGATAAAGGTTTGAAATAAGAAATTTTAATGACTGTTTCCAATGAATCCGTGTGAGCAGAATTTTAATCAACATAATTTAGTAGCCTAAGTATTTTTCCAGACTGTGTTCTACGTCTACACCAAATGTCGTATAGACCCATGGAGATATTGTCGTCAATAAACAGCGAAATAAATTCATTTTAAAAATACGATAGTGTTTTCTTCCTTTATTTTATTATTTATTTGTTCATTTTGTTTTCATTTAAACCAGAATATTAACAAAGAGATGATCTGAAATAATTTTCTTATTTATACTGTGTGATAATTTTAAAAAGCAATTTAACGTTAGAGTAAATAAAAGTTTATTTTGATGTTAGTACAAAATTAGTCGAGTTCCGGAAACGTTTGAATGATTCACAAGTTTGAGTCGAGTTCGCAGCGTTTACTATCTGACGCTAGTTAAAATTGCATTTAACTAACTCTAGCCAGACTAACGAATGTAGACTGACTTCTAACAATTTGAATTTTGCTTAATTACGTCACTTGAAGCTATTTTGATTTCCTTAAGCCTACACATATTTAGTTTTATTTGAACAGTCGTATTGTATAGATAAAACTTACGTTTGTAAGCGGAATTGAGAACTGTACAGTTTCAATTTTGACTGCACAAGTTTTATCTGTGCAGTTCGTTAGTTCAATGAAAATTGGGAAGTTAAAAGTGTTAGTATGTAGGGGATTTATAAACACCAAACTACAAATAAAATACTCAAATATAAATTGTTTGCGTACATTGTTGTGGAAGAGGCGAAAGAGGTGTCAGGACAGGGTCATAACCGTTATCTCTATTGGGTTCTCGGTTCCGAGGTCAAGCGTGATGTTCTAAAGCCTTAATTGACAACAGAAATTCAATACCAGTATTCTGAGACCCACCTATCGTAAACCGTAAATATTGGTTACATACATTTGGAATTGAAGAAATCTTTCAATATGAAACTGTAAAAATAAATAACGAAATAAAAGTTCTATGCCATTGTAAAGGTAATAAATTTACGTTGGGATAATACACGAATTTGTTGAATCATTCGAAGGTTTTTCATGTAAATGTATTACGTTTACATAGGCATTAATCTTAGTATTTACATCACTCGTTTACTTAATTCATTATATTTGTATTTCTTTTTAAAAACCATAGTATTATATGTTCATCATCATCATCATATCAGCCAGTCGTCCACTGCTGAGCGAAGGCCTCCCCCAAAGATCGCCACGACGATCGGTCCTCGGCCGCCTTCATCCAGGATGCTCCCGAAAACTTAACCAGATCATCGGTCCATCTTGCGGGAGACCTACCCACGCTGCGTCGACCTGTCCGCCATTCCAGGACTCAGGATTATCTATTCATTAAACACAAATCATATAACATGGTTGTCTTCGACAAATCCGGAACAGCCCTAAATCGGATTTATGCAAATCTACGAGGTTTGTGAAACGGCCCATACAAATTACAATGCTCAGTTATTTACGTATGTAAATTGTGAAGAATTATCGTATATTTTTTTTGCTTTGTTTGAAAAAATGAATATGTGAATTGCAAGTTTTTTTTAATGTGATAAAAACAAGTGAACGCTTGTTGCGATTTTAAATACGCCTTATAATAGTTTTTCACCAGACTCCGGGATCATTCTCCTGTTAGGGTTGTCACAAAAGAATCTCGGAGAGTGAAAAACGCACAACAAATGTTTAGACAACGCAAAAACAAACATACGCATTGTGTGTCTTTAACAATACCCGTTTTATATATGACAGCTCGGCTATATTACTGCTATACAGGAGCTACGACAGTTCAAATTGCAGCTTAAGAATGTCGATATGAACAGACTAAAACTAAACTTTATTAAGACATTTATCAATAAAGAGGGATGGTGGTACCTCTAGTATATTAAGCGCCAATAGCCTAATAGTTAAGAGTAGACTCGATCACGTGGTCGAAAGTTCGAATCCCAAGATTCGATTATTGTAAAACGTATCCTAGTACATGTTAGTTGGAATGCTACAAAAAGAATTGCTAAGTTACAAAATTTCTAATATTTGTAATAAAAATAATGGGTCATAATATAGTTTATTCAACAAATAAATAAGAATTTGTAGAAGTCTGTTTGCTTTTCAATGCATTGAAAAGTTTCTGTGGATTGCTTCGTTTAATTAAACTTCGGCGCACTGTACACTTCATGGATATTACCACAAACATAGGGGTCTCGCTTTACCATTTTCTTCTCCACATTAACCTTAGCTAGGGTTCCTATATTGTTGCGGATATATATGGAAGCCAATTATCACCTTTGTGATCCTGAGACGAAATGGCACAAGAAAAAAACTGTGTCTTCACTTTAATGAATTCAGTATAAGTTAAATAAGTGCAAAATTTCGCTTTGTTCAACAATATATGTTCAAACTTGAAATAGTTTAAAATACATTTAGTACAATCAAAGAAAATGCTAACATACATGTTTGTGGGCAACATATTTGACATGTAATGTGTGGTCGGCTTACTCTTCAGACGTTCTCGATATTAATTCCAGTAAATCATGCCGCCGGCGCGCGGCCAGCCGCTCCTATATTAATATAAATATTATTTAGCACTTTCTTCAATCGTTTTTGTAAGAATGTAATTTTATGTCAAATTAGAGTTTTATATCACTGAGAAATACTTGTATAAGTCAACTCTCTCACTTAGGTTAGAAAAATAAATGTATTCGATTGTTCAAAAGTCTTGTTTATTGTTAATTATTATCATAACTTTTCAAACAATAGGTTTATTAATATTTAATAACCAACCTATGCACTATTGCAGGTAACAGGTTTCACCCGCTTAAGCTGTAGCTTCACCTCAGTGAGCAACTGCCAGAACTGCCAACTGAGCCGCGAACGCGCCACCAATCCCACCCACCCTGAAGAAGTGCCCCCGATAGGAAACTAGTGGGTATCGACACCGATCTACACGTGAGTTAAGCCGTTTTTATTAGTATAGTGTAATGTCTCACGAAAGTTTTAATAATTTAACCTACGTCAAATTTCTTCCAGTTCCGTTCAACCATTTTGGTGTTAAGTGATAATAAGCATTTGCGATTATAATGTTAACACGAGTAAGACTTAGAGTTAACAGGTTGGGAAATTTATTCCCTACACGGAGACATGGAGAAAACTGTAAACGACAAAACTTTGCCACTGAAAGCGACAAATTAGTCCATTGTTCTTCAAAACTATGTAACCTTTTAAGTTCAACGTGTAAACAAGAGTAAGTTACAAGTGTACCTAACTTATAAAGTAATTTTAAACGTATTTTACTTAAAGTTGTCATCAACAGGCTATTAAGTTAAGCTAAACGGAACATTAACTAGACTATAAAGAAAGGATTGGTGTTATTTTCATGGGTCTAAAAATTTTAGTTTCAACTAAATACCGATACAAGGCCTGGTTCAGGCGATGCTTATTGAAAGCGCAATTAGTTCACGCACATTCAAAGCGCAGTTTACAGTAAATGGCCGTTTAAATACTGTAATCCATAAAGCAATGTGCATTTTCGGCCTATTTGAACGAACAAGAGCTTAGTTGTCAAGGGTACCTAATACTGAGTCAGTGAGTCAGTGAGTAATACAGTCGTGGGTTCGAATCGCAACATCCGGCTATTAACGCGAACTATACCTAAACACTTGCTTTTTTATGCTGAGCTGGAATGGTTACAATTTTAGTAAATATACAAAATTCTTCTCAAATTATAGACAACCATATTCATTTCATGTTCTTTATTTATGTACGTATTTGATTAATAGCTTGCTTTTTTTATTTTGTAATATTTTTTTATCAATTTAACGTATAAAATTCATTTTTTTTTTGGGTACCTTTTCTCAAATGTTGGAAGTCTGTATAGATTCTGGAGTAACGTAACAACGGTTTACAGACCATTGTCTTTGCTCGAGAACTGTAGTATGTATTCAAATAGGGACAACATTGTTACAAGTGCGATTGTCCAGACATTGTCAGACACGAGGGGTCCTAGTGTGAGGAGGGAAGCTATTATTGCGTTTTAAATTAAAAACGTGTTTTAATTAAGTTTTTTGTCCAAGACTATATTGTGTGCGTTACTTTTTATAGTATTTAAGTATCCCTTTATTAAATATTGTAAAATTGATATTAGTAGAAGTTTATAATTTAATATGGCAACACAAAAAATAAAAGATATATGTCGGAATCATGTGAAAAGTCTCTTAAAGTAAAATTTTAATTATTTCAGGTATGTAATTCAATTCAAAAATTAAGATCTCGCTTGATTTATTTAACAAGCGAAATGGTCCTTCAAGCCGAATTTTAATAATAATTTATTGCACGAGTTAATCTCGTACGTCCTTTAGAATTGACTTAATATCTTTCTTTCCTTTGATCTTATTTACATTTTAATTCAATAATTCACTTAACTGATTGGTCGTTGGCGTTCTCGATTATTCCTTACGAAGAATTCGATGTCAGGTTTTAGCGAAATAAAAATGCTTTTACATCAATTGATTCGTCGGCGGCTAAAGGGAAATTCAATAAAAACTCGTATTCGATTTTGTAGAAAATTAGTCACATTCTTTGTAACGTACGATTGACTTATACTTTTTTATTTGTATCTAATAGAAAGTATATTTTTACTTACATAAGAATTCAATTGAGCGTTTGCCAGTAACGTCGTTCGAGATCCATTAAAAAAATGATAGTCTATGAACTACTCCGGGTTATAACCTATGTCTCTTTCGAACTTCATAACGATATGACGTACAGCCGTTTTGGGCATGAATAAGCATCCGTCCATCCAAATTGTCACATTCATAATATTTGTTTATGACTTTATTCTCTCTTTGTTATTGTTTGAGCTATTAGTTATGTGTAAAGGTAGGATAAAATGTAAATTTAAATTTCATGTCTATAAAGTGAAAAATAATCACCGTCTTCTGTGTTACGTTGTAAGTATCGGAAGTGTTAGCGTTTCCGGTTTCGTGCTGAAGTATCTCGCGTCACGTCGCTCCGCCTCGCAGCGGTCGATCATTACCTCCCCCACTTGAAGTTTTGTTACGTGTGAAGTAAAACTATTACATTGGGCTTATGCAAGAATATTCGTAAAAATATTGCTGTAAAATACCAAAATAACAAAATTGGATAGCTTTATACGACATTGATAACTTACGGTTACAAAAAGGTCATCATCATTAGCCACTGCTGCTTCAGGCCTTCCTCAATTCCTTCCAAACTGCCCGGTTCTCATTCCGCATCCAACGATTTCCCGAAGTCCTAACTAAGGACAAAAACATTTGGTTCAAGTATGTAATGATATTCATATTTATCATTTATCTATTAGAGATGAAGGTTGCTTGTTTAAATCGAGATAATTGTACAAAATAATGCCCAAAATATCTCATGGATAATCGAATAATAGTTTTTATCAAGATAAAAAGTTAAAGGTATTGTTAGGTAAATCCTACAAAGAGATTCTTCAATACAAAAGATCGCTGTAAAGGAAAAAATGCGTCGTTCTGTAGGCAATTCGCAAAATGCGATCGTAGTAAATAGTGAAGTTTGTGTTCCGGAAGTAATCGGATTAGGGCGCGAGTGCGGCGGAGGGATGAACCGAAGGGCGTCATTTATTCTCCTTAGTGTGTTTACTTGATCCACTGGTTATCTCAGCCGCCCCGAAACAAATCTCGAATGTTTATAGCGCTGTGAATTCCTTTTGATTTCTTTGATAGAAAAAACGTGTCATTTCAAACATGGCAGCGGTGCATTTTCCTATTTTTAACATAAATGGTAACAATTTTCAATATCACTTTAAAATTTTTATAAACGTCGTTTAAAATAATTAATTTGGACTTAATAACACCACACACCACACGGACGGAGTCTTAGGAGACTCCGTCCGTGTGGAGGATTAAAAAAAAAACTTCAGAATAGCATGCGTGTTCTTCCAGACTATGATCTATGCCCAATTACAGCGAGGTCCGTTTAGATGTTTTGGCGATTTGTTATAACGTTTAGCCATATGCATTTTCGCTTTTAAAATATTAGTAAAATCAAAATGTATTTCAGATGTAAATTTTATTTCAGTTGTCACATCGTTTTACGACAAGTAGTTTTAGAAGACATTCCCCGGTAACATTCACAACATTGTCAATTCGCCAAAACACCGTGAAAACATACTTTGTAATTTTATTACATACATGCGAACACGACAAATAAAATTCGAAAAACAAAGTTTAAAACTCAATTTGCATTTTATATTCGAATAAAAGCATGCAATACTGACATCAATATGTATCTCTTGTTTGCACGGCCTTCTTTTATATTCAAATAAACATTTTATAGTTATTCTTGAATTAAAATATATCGACATTATAAACTAAACATACCTAAAACGACTAGGTAAAGGTATTAATCCGGTGTCGGCATAGACTAGTTTCGAGCCCATCGGGGTCTCTTCTTCAGGGTCAGTGGGACTGGTATCATTTCGCGGTCGCGGCGCGTTATCAAAGTTGGATTGTTATTGAGATACTTAGAGAAAGAGAGAGAGAGAGAGAGGGGGGGGAGAGAGAGAGAAATAGTGATTAAAATAAATGAACATTCAATTTAACATACTTGAGTACTCAGTGCTGCGGTTTGTTAATGTATGGGACGTGTCGATTACAAGATAATTTGACTAAGTACCCCAACTCACGGATTGTTTCCAGCAGCGGGGAGCTACAACATTGATAGCTTAGGCTGCTCTGTAAAAGCTAAGCTATATTTGACTTCATTTATCCAAACAGCTCCCGACCAGCTCCCGACGGCGTATACTGAATGTCATGAGAAGCCGTTTAAGTCCATTATAAGTCCTTTAATGCGTTAAGTTACAAAACCACTAATTTTTTATTCAAAATTTCCTTCAGTCTTAGGTAAGTAAATAATTTTAAATTACATTTTATCTTTTCTTCCTTCAATTCGTTACGTCAGCACATTTGTAGCGAAGTTTTTGTAAAGAAGGGTCCGATGATAAAATTACAGGCAATTTACTACACCAGTGCTCGAACACTTTTCTTTTCTAATTCTTATGTTTTAAGTTTTTTTATCAAGTATAATAAATGTTTATTAACTGATTTATTTCTTTGAAATTATATTTTAGAAAGAAGCATAATAAGGTAGCGGAAGCAGAGCGCCTATAACCTAATAGTTAGGGTACGGATTTCCGATAACGTGGTCGAGAGTTCGAAACCCGTCATTCGTCTATTTTCGTGGATGAGTAGCACAAGCCTAGAACTTAGTTGTAGCGGTAAAGTAAATATTAGTAAATTAACAAAAATCTGCTAACATTAAAAAAAACAGCCTGATGTTCTTAGTCCTGAAATGGCACTATTCGTTTGAAATAACTTAAACGAATGATCAATGCCTAAAATATACTGACATATGTACAGCCGACCCCCAATTAAAAGTTTTACACGAATTAACTAACGATGGACGAACATTTCTAACATCCACAGAATCCAGTTTAAAATAACTGATAACTTTGTTTCATACAGGTTACAAATAAACTTTAACGAAGTGTTCTAAAATATGGCCAACAGTATTTGTTAATATGTACATTTTTTCATATTTCAGGTTATAATTATTGTTTTTATTTTCCATAAAATAAAGAGTCATTTATATGTAAACTAACATAGATGTCGCTAATATACTAAGTTATTAACAATTTATCGACTTTAAATAGTATTAATAGATTACAACAAATTGAAAATTTTAACTAGCAGTCAACTGTTTATCGTAAATGACAGGATATAAATTGGATCTTGCGGTTACAACCACTTCATAGAGAGCCACTGGAGAGATTCATACAATCTCGATAATAATTACAATGTAAGTGACAATAATAACTAGCAAATAAAATAATAAAAAGGTTTTTTCTTTACTTTTTTGTTTATACCTCATTTGCAAATTTGTAATTATTCGTCAAAGAAATAGGACATACTTAAACAATTTATAAAATGCTTTAATAATTTTACTAATTAACTTAGGAGATAATTGAAAACTATAATTTTAGCATTTCTGTTTGTAAACTTTCGTGCGATTTTCACTAGAACTGCATATGCTCTGTCCTTATGGTTTTGCGGATGTCCATGGGCTTTTAAATTTGTATATTCTTTATGGTAAAAAAAAACTAAGTTACCTAAATACGACACTATTGCATAACACATGTACAAACAATGCAACGTTACAAAAGCACTCAATGAAAAAAGCTTACGCGTTAAAATTCCATCACGTCTCTCTACAGTCTAAAGCTGAGCTTTGTCAAAGCTCTGAAGAGAAAAGTTTGCAGCACCTTTTTATTTCTTTACTTTCTTTAGCACTAGTATTGTTTGTAAAACGTAGAAGGTTCTTAGCGCTGGCAAATTTTAAAATAGAAAACTGCGTTTGTAAAACAAAATTATGACGGAATTAACATTCGCATGAATAGTTTCAAATTAAAAATTACTTAAATAGAACTAAGCACTGTCAAGTCTAATTGGCTAAAAGAATTAGTTCAGTTTATTTCATTATAAAATTACATCATCATCACCATCAGCTCATAATACGTCACCACCGGGGGCTCAGAGCCTACTCTATTATTAAGGGTGACTAGGCCAAAGTCAACCATGCTGGCCTAGTGCGTGTTGGTTGACTTCACACATATCTTTGAATTTCTTCGCCGATGTGTGTAGGTTGCATCACGATGTTTTCCTTCAATGTAAGAGCGTCGGATAATGTACATATGCAATTCGAAAATGGAAAACACATTGGTACATGGCGGGGATTGAACCTGGACAATATCGAGTACGGTCCGGTCCGGTACGGTCAAGCGCTTACCAAATGCGCCACCGACGCTCTACACTACTAATATTACAGATTTATAAAAACATTTTTAGTTTATACGAAGCAGTTCTTTGTAGCTGCTTAAAGATTACTTTAAACATTTTAATTGTTAAAGCCTTCAACAGTGAGTATTTTAAGCAATGCCCGTGGACAAAGAACGTTTGTTACAAAGTGATAAAATGTAAATTCACTTTCGTAATGGTAGCTTAAGGTCGTAGATAAGCGTTCCAGCTCACGGAACGCGCGGCTAAAACTCGACAATCTATTTTTGCACGTTTTACCTGCTACCCACCTCAATTACACTGTTTTTATTACAGACAAAACATGAACACTCTTGTTTAGAAGTTTCCTAGTACGTTCTGTAGAATTGACTGGATGTTGTGACAAAATTTACGAATGACTAAGGCTCTAACGTCTGTCAATACACATGTATAAAGCTAAGAACCTTAGATACTGACTTTAGTATGGCATTGGAAAGAATAGAACGAAGAAGGAAACGAAAGTTATCGTTTAAAATAAGTATTTTACCATTCCATATAATACCAATATAAATGAATCTTGCTGTAAATTATGAAAAATAAATGAATTTTTAAAATCAGAATAATTTAATTTATTAAAAATAAATTGTCTACTTTATTAGAACTTTTTTTATAATAAGAGATAAGACCACCGAGGTGATCATCGACGTTCACGGACAATCTTAACACCAGAAGAACTGCAGCCGCATTGGCGGTCTTTGAAAAAGCACACTAACTCTTGAAGGACCGTCAGTTGTTCACCGATAAAATCCTACTTGGAAGCAAATTCTACTAAACTTGTTTCTCGTTCTCATAATAAAAAACGGGCAATAAATAAAACTACAATAATTAATTGTGTAAATCGAACGTGTAATACATTTATTTTATAAAGAGATAAAATTTCACATTTTTTTGTAAATATTAGACATTTCCATACAAATTCAGCACAACAGCTGCGTACAGCGTACACGATAAACACGCAATTACAAACACGTATCCATACAGCTACATACAGCTTGGCTATTTTAATTTCACATGAGTTTTTATACAACTTTTTTTTTGACTTACAAATATTTTTTTATTAGCATAATATTTTTAAAGTATCCCTTCATAATTTTCGTAGCCAGTACATCGTATCAATTGAAATTAAACCATATGACAACACAACAAAGTCTAAAGTAAAAATTATAACATGATAGCCTAGCTTAAAATACATACTTTTTTTTTCGAAACCCACGAACGGAGATCATTTGGGATTTAGACACATCGATGAACAGTGATGAACAATGAAGAAACATATATTAATTTGTTCCTTATAATCTGTAGACTACAATGACAGTGCTACTTATAAAACGGCTTAACTCACGTGTAAATCGATGTCGGTACCGACTAGTTTAGAGTTCGTGGCCCGTCGCTCACTCACTATAGTACCAATCCCACTCACCCTGAAGGAGTGCCCCCGATGGGCTCGAAACTAGTCGGTACCGACACCGATTCACACATGAGTTAAATCGTTTTATAAGTACTATAGTGAAATATCTCACGAATTTAATACTATAACTACACTGATAGTATTATTTCATAATTTCTAAGAGGACAACACTGAGAGTTTGACTAAATTATTCATTTTGAAGTTAACAGCCATGTCTTAATTTATTACACCGCAATGTTTATCAATAAATAGAGTAATAGTTAAAATTCCATTACTGAATGGAGACTTTACCGACAGAATACGACCACAATCCTATTTGTTTTTTTTTTTTTTTAGCAAAAATTATATTCCACCATACTGTGTGAGCTCAAAGGATGTCCTTAAGTTATATGAAACGGATGTCAGACACACAAATAATATAAATTTACGTTCGTTAAGAAGTTGATTTACACATATTATGACGATAAATAAAATCGTCTTACAATTAGTGCGTGTTCTCTGGACTGATCTGATGACGGTACAACATTGAGAAGCGACTCTTTCATAACTCGCTTACACAGACACCGACATACCGAAGCGTGTTTTTACTATTTCGTATTACCATTTTCTCCTTTATAAAGACAGCCAGTATTCGTTATATATAACTATTCTAACTTAACAATTAATGCCAAGGTGTAAAAAACAAATGACGCTGGATTTCCTTTCGTTTAGTTGGAATAGTGTAGAAACCAAACTATAACATAGAACCAGTAAATTTACACAAATAATGTAGTTGATGAAAAAAAGACAAACTTAATACAATATGCCAGATGCGTTTCTTTCAAAGATAATCGGCGTCTGTATAAATCGACTTAACGCGTAATTAACAGCAAGTCTTAAGCATCTTAGTCGTTAAAAAAGCAATTCGATATATATAGTCAAGAGCAATGAATGCGGGTCGCAGAAGGGCCTAAACCGACCTAAAAATCTTGGAAACTAACAATGTTAACTTAATCAAATGAACAATATAAGTAACAAAAAGTCACTGTATTTTATTTATTAACAATTACAAGAAGAAAAAAAATCTGCTGATCGCATCTTATAACACAAATAGGAAACAAGACTTTCATTGTATAGCAATATGATTACTATCAATATGGTTTACATACCCAACTAAAAATACAAAGGAAAAATAAATAAACTCAAGTCAAGTAATTTTGTAGGTTCATCTTCGTAAGTCTCCTTCAAATTTTATTTTATATGACGTAACCTTTCGATGACCAAAAAGTGTTAATACCTCAATTTAAGTTGTATTATATTGTCTGTTAAACACCGTTTATTTTATAAAGCTAGCATTGTTAGTTTTAGACTTATTCATTCCTGAATTAGGTCTTTTAAGTGACCCGGATTCATCGCTCTCGAGTGTACATAATTACATATATGTTAAACTATACTGTCATAAGTAACCGTATCAATCTATATATATACCTATAGTTAAATCTAACATACACATAGTACACTTAAAGTTTTACAAAGAGTGTATAGCAATAAGGAAGACATCAATAGCCTGCATAAATTTCTCCATCGATAGAAAATATAGTTTTAGTATCAACCATAACCTATCAAATTACGAACAAAACTGTACTAATTGCACTCATTACTAAACTAACACAGCTAAAAAATACCAATGTAAACAAATGAATGAATACTTGATAAATTTAAAAATAAAAATAAAATTTAAGATCAACAATTTATCGAATATTGATATCATATCTAATCATTAGCAGTTAAAAAAAAACGGAACCGCGTAGATTGGTAATTTATATTATTTTTCTATGAGACTTTATTATAAGACAATTAAAAACGGGTAACATTGACGTCTAAACTCCGCTGAACCCCGACGGGTCCGACACTAGTCGGTGACGTCACCGACTACGCGCCGAGAGGGCCTTGACAGGTCCGAAACTAGTTGGTGAC
>JAODUI010000030.1:1575731-1601331 GCA_027563995.1 Papilio gigon | reverse complement strand
ACGGGTCCGACACTAGTCGGTGACGTCACCGACTACGCGCCGAGAGGGCCTTGACAGGTCCGAAACTAGTTGGTGACTCCACCGCTTACGCGTCATTAGGGCACCGACGGGTCGGAAACTAGTCGACGACGTTACCGGAATCACATGGGTGTTACCCGTTCGTAATTATTTTATAGCATTTTCTATAATCTACTTTTAATTGTAGTGATAACAGCAATCTTGCATAACGCTATCGTAAATACGCAAAACAACAGTTTAATTTGGACTAATAAATTTCGAATTACCTATGAAAAACAATTTTAACATTTACCATAAAATACTTTAGCAAGATTCATATTTTTCTATGACACAATAATTTATTCAATTTTGATTAACTTTTGTTAAATAAATCTGATTAATTATTTACATTAAATTCTATTTAAAATAACATATAATTAATGGTAAATTTTTAAACTCAACGAAATTATTAAAACCAATGTCTTATCTGGTACAAACGCAAACAATAGCTTAAAGTAACATCTAATATATTTAAAAATGAAACAAGGTTACAAAACAAAAAAAATACGCACGCTAACGTTAATGATTGAAAGATTATTACTTTTTTAAATTAAAAAAAGGATTTCCTGTATAAAAAAAAGTCGTTTAAAATGAATTTGACGAGAATGTATTATTTTAAAACATGATAACTTTTTTCGAGATCGCAAATAATTCATAATTTAAATTATTGATCATTAGAATCATTGAAAAGAAAAGTCATTCCCTATTATTTAATTTATTTTCGAATCTTTATTATTTCAGTAGTTTGAAATGAAAGCTATAGTTATGCAATACTGTAGTAATAATGGCCGGTCTAAAGATTTTAAACAGTTACAATAATGACATAGACACGTTATCCCAATATCGCTTAGAATTCAAATGCACACAACATTTATATGTTTACATCTCTATTATATACTCACTCCTAATGATATGTTTAGTTATATAATTGCTCCTAATAATTTAAATAATTAATGAAAATAATTTTAGTTATTAATAATATACCTACGAAACACTTTTTAAACGATATCAAGCAACGGCTGGAATTCTTTTAGAAACATTACAGATAGACTTTGACAATCAACATTTTTATATTTAATGTACGTAAAGTTTTCTTTTTAAAATATCAAATTAATTTTAAAATACCTTATCTACGGTTTCACATACTTATGCTACTTATAATAATTATGAAAGAAATAATACGTCCGTTGTCCGACAAAATTCCTTTAAGGTCCGTGTAATTTTTTAGCGTTTCAATTATTTTTATAACTTCTCATTTAAAATTATATTACTAATGTACGGTAGAAGATTTGTCATTTCATATTAAAATGTTAACATATGTATTTGTTTATCTTTACCAAGAACAAGATCAAAGTACTTTATTTTTTTAAATTAAGCCACGCACATTAGAGTTGATAATGTTTTTTAAAATGCATAATTTTCAACTGATTCGCTTTTCGTTTCAAACTTTTGACGTGTGTCTTAGAAATACGTAAATAAAACATCTGAAGGTTTTTAAATAGTTGTTCAAAATGGGTCATTGGTATTGGGGCTTTACGATTATTCTTAGTTAAGACTACGCTACCATGGGACTTATCAATGTATGTAATTTACTCGACAATATTCACGTTTAACGCTGCGTGTGTTCTTACCTAGACTTCCTTGGAAAATTAATTGAAACCTTGCTTGGCTAAACACGTGACATTTTACTTCGCCATTTTTTTATCCATGGGCATAGATATATAATCTATAGATGCCTAATCCGTAGCACAGATATGATACAATAAATAGCAATTTTGAGGATAATTTTAGTGACGTCATTTACGATAAATGACGTTTTGAAATCCGACTATCAATGACGTCAACTTATATAAAACGACGCCATCTATTGGTTATATATGGATCTAGAAAATTATTCGACCCAAAGGGTACTCGCCAACCAAAATGATCAGAGCACACTAGTGCCGCCTTGTTCATATCAAGATAGGTTTTAGGTCTTTAATTTTAGGTAGGCTCTTAAGAAGCTTCACACTCTATATCTATGTCCGTGGGTTATTTATGGTGAAATACCTCTACCAAAACATATTGTCGTCTCACCGATTCTCGTTGAATGAACAAGGACAACAATACGGTTTTTTTTTCGGGTAATGTCAGTGTGAAACCATAGTAAGGTTGCCGTGTTTTAAATTTTGCCGTTCTTGCCCATTGTTAGTACGCCTATTTTTCTATATCAGTCTCATAATTTCGCGTACAAAAGTGTAATAAAAAAAATTACCCATTCATTAAAGTTAAGAATAGATTAAAAAAGCATGGTGTTTAAGCTTCAAAGCCTATCGCGTCTCCTTTTTATTTATACTCATGCAAAGTCGTCGGAAAATATGATAAAATCTTTTTTCGTCATAACGTAATTAGGTAAGTAAACAAATCAATAAAATAATATCAACAGATAATTAATAGAATTTAAGTAATCAAAGTATCTTCAACTTACGGATTTAGTATGGAATTAATTTTTTTTTAATATTATTAGGTGAAATTATAAGAAATGTTTTAAATGATTCAAGATATAAAGCGCGACAGTAACTTCACTGCAACATAGTAATATAGCACATCAAATATATTAAAGTTATCAGAACGCACTGATTGGTGAAACGACACGAAGAATTGTGTTCTGGACTGATGATCTTAACAGGCAATTGAGTAGGCGGCGGTTCCATGCGAACTACGTTAACTGGAAAACAACATAAAGGTCAGTTCACACCATCCTATGAGAACACAGCTCATATTCTTTGAGGATAAAATGACTAATATTGACTCATCTTTGCTTTGAGACAATCCATGAAAATGTATTTTATTTACAATAAATATTTTCAAGGTAAAATTAGTTAATGAGAAAGGAAGGATCACGAGTGGCAATGAAACGTTTTAGTATGAATGAGGGGTAGACTGAGGGATAGTCAGTGTAGACCTAGGAAATGATTGATGAATCGCGTGATTGAGAAGGAAGTGACGGAAAATAATTGTCCTGGTAAATTTGTACCCTATGTATGCAGGTAAGGACAGGAAGATGATATAGACTATCACTAACCACAATATAACTAGAACTTTAAATAAGTTGGGATTCATTTGTTTTCAACATTTAACTATAGAATAAGATATCACCTGTAACCGTATGGTTCTGTAGATCTGCGAATCCTTCGCCGAGGTTAGCGTAGCTCGGTATCGTACTGAGACATGATATCTCCACTGTCTGGTTGGGGAAGAGTTGGAGACTGGACAGCGGGAAGTGGAGTGATGAGTTGGTGAGGGATAAGGGCATACCATGGTGGTGACGATGCACATTCCAAGTTCCATGAGGTTCGATCAACCTCTCGTCTACCTGTATAGTAACAATAGATATTCCGTTAACATATTTGCAAGAGGTTTTTAAACATATTTTGCATACTAATTCGTCTGTATATAATAAAAAAAACTTGATAAGTCTCTATTACAGACAGTAATTTACCTCTGTGCCAAATTTACCCTACACCAGTTAAGTCATTTTGCAATAATTCACACGTAAGCCGGTACGTATATCGACTCTATTGAGACCAGTACGGGGCCTTCTTCCGATACTAGCGGGTTTGAATACGATCGAGTGAGACTGATTTAAACTGTCGAGAAAGTATTTTTTTACTGAGGTTAATACTTTTTATACCCCTTGCATATTGTTATACTATCATATAAGCAGCTGCTTTTGAAAACAATGGGTACAATGATTATAGAAAACATGTACGATGCAAGTGCAAAGAATTTTTTATCATTCCATTTCGAATGCCCCCCCAACCCTCTCCCCTTTAATACTTTCAAAGAAGATAGTTACAATAAAACTTCACAATGCACATATTCTCATATAAGGGAAAGTTTAAAAACATCTCCACTTTTATTACAGTTTGTAAAGATTTTAATCTTAAGCCTTGTTCCGGCGTCGGTTGAATAAAAACTATTAGTTGACTTGTTTTTATTTTGATTATGTGATTGTTATATAGACGACGAGCTGTGGGACTCTTAGTCAAAAGAGGTCACCGACGCTTATGGACATCTGCAACACCAAAGGGACCTCGGCCGGCCTTGAAGGAAGCACGCCAGCTTCTTGAAGGACTCTAGGCATGGTTTGGAAATATCATTAAGGACAGACCATTCCACTATGTGACTGTACGTAATACACTTCCTGTGTTGTACTTTCTTCTAATATTTTACATTTAACTATATTTGTGAACTAGATTTATAAATGTTACTCAAATAACCTAATCTACAGAATACAATATAAAAATCTTAGAAGAACATTAATCTATTAAAAATTAACGTGAATATAAAAAAACTGTTTAATTCAATTCAGCCAAATTCTTCCGAAACCTATAAGAAATTAATTTATGTGGTCATGGCTGTATGTGCTATTTAGCTGTTGACCCAACTTATATAAACAAATTTACAGATACACGTCATTGGGACTATGATATGGGTAAGGTGGAGATGGACGTACCTTCATGTGGTTAATGAACCAGGTGAGGTGCGGTGCGGGGTGCGCGGGGGCGCTCTGACAAGTCGCTTCTAAATTGTCACTGGACGATACTTTCTTGTGCTTTATCTTAATTTTTGGACGGTACTTCTGACGGACTGAACAGAATGTAACCATACATGAAATTGATTATAATTGTTAAAACAATTCAAAAAGCAAATGCAAAAATTATTTACTTTTGACCGCGACTTTGTGAGCGAGGAATAAAAAAATTGTACTAAAAAACTAATCTCTGTTATTCGGTGATAATGTAGCGTTAGAATGACAAAAGAATGTTTTAAATCGGTTCAGTAGTTTTGAGTTTATTAGTTACATACCGTAATATAATAGATTTGTCTAACGATCACTAAAAAAAGCTTTTATTTGTTCGATTTCTTTTATTTGTTCGATTAATACGAGATATAAAGAGCTAAAGCAATACTAAAAAATCTACAATACCATTTTATAACACATTACGAATTACATTCTGATTTATCTGCATGGGCAGAGACCCAAAGCCTCTATAATCTGCTGTCCATGCGTATAACAATTACTTCCAGGACAGTGTTGCGGCTGCCGCGCTCTCGCGCCAACAGGGAGGCAATACGCTTGCGACTAACTCTTAATGTTTCTAATGCACATTTTCTTCTTTGTTTTTCTTTAACATAAATAAAAATCATGTTTTGAATTTGTTCACGTATGTACTCACCTATAACATTTAGTTCATGAATTTTCGACACTTTCGAATACAAAGGCGTCTCGAGCGCAATTTCACAAGCGTACGATCCCGAAGCCGAGAAATCCATTTTCTCCAACGTTATGGAAGTAGGCGTCAACTTTATTAACTGAAATGGAAATATGACTTAAATTTTTGATAAAACAACAAATGTTATCCAACCATTGTTTCCTTTTATTGACCGTGGACATGTCAACATGATTCAGAGACACTTGCGCAGTTAAGCACCTGACAAGACTGAAACATAATCTATGCTTTAGGGTTTGATCCCCGCCATGTCTTGTATATGTTATTCTTACATTGAAGTGAGACATCGTAGCGGATGTAGAAGTATTTATATACGTTAAATTGATTAGACTGAATCAAACAGACTTAATGTCTCAACAATCATTATTCTTGTAGACTTTTTTATAATTAATTGTAAAATTCTAGAAATTACAAAATGCGCATTTTTGTTCGCTACAAAAATATGACACTGTACTTAGTGTTAACAACTTTGATAATGAATTTGTTTAATCTTATGTACAATTATTAAGAATTCTGCATTAAAACTTACGTTAATTTCAGCGCCGGTAAAATTGAAGGTCTCAAAGGGAGGGTCCCTTCCGCGCACGTACTTCATTATCCTTTGACCGTGTTTGAAAAACACAACCTGGTAACCACGTTTAAGAAAATTAATTACTTTGTTCCAGTCAACATGACATTCCAATTAATTACTATTTTCTAATGTACGAGGAAAGGTCTGTATATGTAACAAGGAATAAGTGACTTAAATTAAAACTCGTGTACACATTTTGTACAAT
Source organism: Papilio gigon (assembly GCA_027563995.1). NCBI lineage: Eukaryota > Metazoa > Arthropoda > Insecta > Lepidoptera > Papilionidae > Papilio > Papilio gigon. The sequence goes on along the minus strand of JAODUI010000030.1, from coordinate 1,595,222 downwards.
TACACACTTTGTAAAATGTTCGTGTACACACCTTGTAGAGGGAGTCAGGGTCGACGTTGTGCTCGCACCGCAACACCGCGCTGTGCCGGTGCACGACGAAGCGCGGTGCCCGCAGCTCCACCCACACATCCGACATGCCTGTCACTGATCCAAAACCTTTTTATGTTATAACCTCAAGCGTCTTTTCTAATTACCGTCCAAGTGTTCATATCGTTCTTTTTTTAAAAATTCAAAATTTTCTCGAATAATTTAAACGTCAAGTTAAGAAAGTAAACTTTCAGTTTCTTATTTACGCAATATATATTTCTACTATATTACTAAATTAATCTCTATGGAATTTCTCCACATTGAGAGTGCGATAGTTTTATTGCTTTAAGACATTACACTAACAACAATAACTTAGTCGGTCGCATTTACGACACTCCGGGGACTAGAATGAACATTGATACCACGCCAATCGTTACTGGCAGTTAAATAAATTGGATTAATATATAGAATAGTGGAAACTCACAACAAACGTTAGAAGTTTCCAAGGGATTAAGATGTACAGAAAATTATATTTTTTAATTAAAATAGCTTTAGGTAAATAGCCCTACTCTACATTAACTTTTGACGTGTCAAATAGCACGTTCACCCGGTCACGCAATTCATTTCAAAAAATTTATAAAGACATTTTTTGGTGTATTATATTTAACTTATTCGACGTATGGACATAACATAATTATGAATAGAATCAATACTAACATAGCGAATGATAGATTGATCTGAAGGACATTGATCATTTATACCAAACTATAAACTACGAAAAAGCGATATAGATAATGATGATTATAAATAATATATAAAGTCCAGTGTAACAAAAACACTTTTCGACTTGATTATGCAGAAATAACGAACACTAAATTGAATTAAAAATGTGCAGTTCGTTTATTCGCACAGATGGACGCTGTCGTGAAAAAAAAACTTTGAAGAGATTTTTATTTACTGAAGAGCAAGTACTGGGCTAGCTGTAAACCGATAAAATGCAAATTTTGCCGAGCAGAGCTTCCTTTAGTTGGCATAGAGGTTCTCCGACGTCGAGAGGAATTGCTTGGATGGACAATTCTATCCCGGACACCGTTTATTTTTACCGACGCAATCCATTTACATCCGTAAATCCGAGACTGATGCCACTTTTATTAAAAACGGCAACATCTAGTGTATATTTGCTTGTGTTTGAAACAATAATATCGTTAAATTAAGGTAAATTATACAATTCTGATTACATTGAAACACTGAAACACATGTCAAGTGTTTTTACATATAAACAAGAAGTTAATGAGACTGAATGTGGATAACTATAATAGTGGAGAAAGACCGAAAAAAAATGGATGGATGGTGTGAAAAAAAAGCGTAGGAAGGAGTGAGTTCAGATATGACGGCTTATAGAAATGTATGGAAATGTAGTACATACTGCTACGATGCTGCGTAAGGAAAAGGGCAGGTAAAGTTTTGATTTTTAATTATTTATATTATTTATGTTTAAAGTAATTTTAAACACGATTGACTTAGATTTGATTTTTAGTATATTGTGTGTTACTTTGACATAATAAAACACTGGCTATTTAATCATTACTTGGTTTGTTACGATTTTATATACGTGTGATTTAAAAGGTAAGAAATACGTTAACCTTTTTCAGCGTTACCATAAACATATTCAGGATGTGTGCGGTTACCTTTGTATGAATTATTTATGCGTAACGTTTTCAGCTTTCATGAATATGACACGATTTTTTGTAATATAAATAAGGAGATTATTATTAAGTATGACTAAAGGTTAATCTTTATGTTTATTAACAAATATGTTCAGGTATTTAAATGAATTTTTACGGACAATTTTTAATAAAAAAAAAAAAAGAGTGTTTCTTTATTAAATTCGGTCCATTTAGAAAACCAATTCGAAGTCTCCTATGATAATTTGATAAACAAATGAAGAATGAATTGAATATAAAGCAGACAACTTACCAATAGTGATTCCAGATAAACAAAACGTCAGTATTATCAATAACTTCGCAGTCCTCGGCGCCATACTTCACTATTTCTTCACAACCCCTCGCTTAAATCGAAGATTATCAGTATTATGCTGAAGTAACACATTGTACTGTGTTCTTTGCCTTCCTGTAACAGAAAATATATTACCACCACGTAAAACGAAGTTCATATTTTATTCTGGTCCTGTACAGGCAACATAATAAGCTTCAAAGTTCAAATGTTTCGCTGGTAGATGAAAGAAAAAGATAATCTAAATATTCAATCTATATACAATAGCCTGATAGTTAAGGGTACGAATTTCCAACACGTGATCCTAAAACCATATTCTAGACCAGAACTTAGAATAGTACAAGAAGTATTATTAAATTAACCAAAGCCTGTTAATAATTTGCAAAAATCAACTATCATTATCAGCCTTCTTCTGCCAACTCTACATAGGTCTCACCTAATGCTTACAACTATAAGGAGTTATAAATTATCTATTCGTTATATACCAAATAATAATCTTTCAAATACATTATGTTTTATAAAATTGATACATTCATAATAGGTTACATACAAAACTTATAGTAAGTGACTGCGGTCATCAGTCAGCCTAGGCCTAGACCATGTAGTGCAAGCTGAGCCTGCGGCCAATTGCTGTGCAGATTGACGATAAGCGTTTGTTTATTGTGCACTTTTTTTTCTTATGTTCAGTTGTCTGTTCAGAAATAAAGATATATTGATTCTGTTATTAATTACTTTATTTGTTTTCGTGACAAAGTAAATGGAGATGCGAAAATAAGCAATAGAAAGTGTTGAGTAATGCGCTGTCAGCTGCAAGATGAATTTAACAAGGTATACACCAAACATTTTTGCTTTTAACAAGATGTTTGAACATCTTTCAAATATAAACGATGCACAAATATACATTATTAAAAGCCTTAACACATGTGAGCGTGGAGAATTGTAGTCACGCAAAAATTTCGTTTGAAAATTAAATGAAAATAAACATCTTTTCAAGAATTATCAGCAAAAACAAAAGCCTACACAACCTTTTTGGATGCTCGACTAAAATGTAAATTGTAAGAAATCTTTAAGAAAAAAATCGCCTCGACCTCGATTCTTTACATTGGAGATAACAAAAGAAAATCGACTGTATCAAAATTTATTTAAACTCAATAAGGCCTATTATGTAAAATATTACAAGGATTTAAGTTACTTGGCCTATTATCTGTACAACGCTATATAGAATAATAATTCATTATAATAGTATCCTTATTACAAAAACTGGGATAAATAAATAACAAATACTTTTTTATCTGTAATTGAATTCTAAACAATTAGTAAGTAAATGCATACAAGTAAGGCAAATGATTACGAAATGGTGTAGCAAAGATACGTAGCACCTACGTAGCGGTTCGTAGCTTTCGTAGCAATCGTGTTGAACAATTGAGTCATTTAAACGCCTACATAAAATTTATAGAAATAAAAGTATAGTAAAACATGTGCATGTAATTCGTAAACCCAATATTCAAAGTATAGAGATTATTAAATTATCGTATATTTCAAAGGTGCATGTTATGTATAAAAATATATATTTACAACCTGTGAAATTTGCAATCGATAGACTCACCTTAAGGCAAGATACATTCGAATAAACGTCTGTGTGTTCTAAGATTAAGATGAGAAACTTATTGAATTTCCACGAGACGCGGAGAAAACTCGGACTGTCTGTATCGACTTGCAGAGTCTCTTTCATCCTTAGCATCGAAAATTTAGTTTAAAATTAGTTTATCTACTTTTATTTTCAAAGGATTCCAATAACGTTTGACATGAATTTAAAAGAGAGAAGCTTCCGAATTTATATCTCTCATCATGAGCCTGCCCTTTTTCTTATTGGGGGTCGATACAGTATGTTCTACACTTCCATACATCTCTGTCAGCTCATATCTGAACACACTTCCAACGCATATTTCACGCAATCCTTCTTCATTCAATCATATTACCTTCTCATTTATGTGGTCAACATAATTTATATATCTCATGTTGACGCATGAAAAACACCAAAAAGGTTATAAGTCTTTTTTTAATCAGTGTAATTATCCGGACATAAAAATATCTTTAGTAAATACATTGGTTACTATTTGATTAATTGTTTTCCCTTTTACTACAATATAGAAGACGAAAGATGATATTTGAGTTTGGCAGAAAGTGGTAGCTGTTAGCTCGAAGCTAATTACGTTGCTTAGATCAATTAATAACTCGAGTTACTTGCCGAAATAACATCATCAAAGGCTGTGTTCTAATAGCTTCACTTTGTATCAGTATTGTTTAATGTACAGCTATAGAATACAACAATTTATTTAATTCTAATTACTTAACATCACGGAAATTGAATTATTTTAATTATATAATAAAATAAAGTATAAAGATGATTTTATCATGTAATGTATTCAGAATATAATTTTTAATATAATAGACTATATTTCATAAAATCATATCAAAAGGTGTATCAAAAAACCATCATAATTGCATAATATTTCTCAAAATAACACAATGATTAATGTATGTAAAAATAACTGTAATAAAAGCTTTCGGTTCTCTGGTAGTATTCAAGCTTTCAATGCGTTCAAAAATCACCTGCGTCATCAATCATGTGCGGAGTGGTAACGAGTCCGACCGAGCCTTAGTGTGACTATTGTTACAAAGAACACAAATAAATCTAAACGCAATATGCAAAACATTAAAAAAAATACCTTATTCATCGATATAAATATTAAAGGTATAATTCTATTATTTTATTTACTTAGAATTTTTATATTAATATCATCAACCTGTTCTTTTACCTAGAGAGTGTCGGCAGAGTATGTAATCTATACAACTCTAACAGCCGACATATCTGAATTCAGACCCTTACGCATGTCTTTCACGCAGTCCATCTACACCTTGCATAAAACATATGGTTTGTTTATATCGTACGAGCAACGACCAAAATAATATGTTGGTAACTAAGAATGTAGGTCATGTAATCGATTGACTAAAGTCTTACTTCACTATTTAAAAATATAGCACATTCTTTCTCAATTTTCCAATAGCATTCAAACATTGTATCAATGTAGAAAAGAAACATTGAAGAAATGAATGTGTGGTCATAAACGTTACAATCTTATTTTGATTGAAATTCAAAATGAAATCAATGCTCCAATTTTTCGTTCACAAATACAAACCACTTAAACAAAATACCTTTGTATGATTCCCTTCTGAAACTAAAAAAAGGGTATTTTTTAAATAAACATCGATAACCGTTAACTATTTTCCTTATTACAAAATTAAATTTAAACTGTATGACAAAAGAAATGTACCGAATTACGATAAAACTAGAAATGTCTTCGGAAGTAAAAGCACGAATAAATTTAATAGGTATTTACTTTGATTTACGCGATGTCGCACCGAGATAAAAAAAGTTATCGCTCTTAAAACTATACAACAGTTATGTTCGTAACAAAAGAATAAATTAATTCATTGCGTGAACGCACACATTTAACTATGTTCATTGTTAATAAATAAAACTTATACTTGATATTTATCTAAAGAAATAAAATTAATATATACCTAGACTTAGTTTTCTTAAAGCAATTGAAATAAAGCTTAGTAATTAGTTACTTAGGACGGCGTTCAAGCTAGCAGTTCACACGCGAGATTATACTGACCCGTTACTCTTTATTGCTTGTTTATGGTTCTTTACTTCTGGTTTTTTGTTGAAGCTCAAACCGTCAGTAAATACCTACTATATATGATGTTCAATTATTGTTTATAGTCTCCCTCTACTTACTTGTAATGTTGTAATGTAATGGAATGTATCGAAGCCGTCTTTGCAAATTTGTCAAGATGTATATTAAAGAAAACAATAGCTCATGATATTCTCGCATTTATCACCTTTATTCAGTATGTTTCCTGACTAAATAGAACCAACTATTTTACTGAATACCCGGAACATATTCTACTGTTTTAAATTCAGGCATAGCAATAATGCGCCTGGCCGCTAAATCAATTAGGTACATAGATGCTTTAACTGAATTGTTAAAAAGATATGAAGAAAAAAAACTGATGATCAAGAAAAACTACCTATGGATTTCGAATCAGGTTTAAAAAGTAAAAAAAAATCGAAAAGGAAGATGGTAAAATACAAGAAAAATCAATATTTACAATTAACTCTATATCACATCGTAAATAAAGACAACTAAATTAAAAACATCTCGAAACCAAAAGTAAATGTATTCTTGAATATTAGATGAATCAAACGCGAACCTTTCTTTTAAATATTTTAAGCCTCTATTGAGCTTTCTCAAAGCTTTAAGGGCTCTGGAGATAATCGTAGCAATTACCACGAACAAGCAAAGAAATTCGCATCGTATTAAAATTAATGCCGTTTTAAAAATCTTACTGAAGCTTTACTTAATCATTATTAATAAGATTAAAGTATTAAAATAGTCTTTAAGTGATTATTCTATTATTCGGAAACAGTACATGATTCCAAATATTTAAAAGTCGATCTACAGTTGCGTAAATTCGAATATTACGTCGAATTATTGTTATTATAACCTTAATTTTATTTATCAGGTCAGGCAGCGCACTTCTGCTGCTTGAGAATTATTATGCAAAAATCAAGATAAATCTATTTAAATATTGAGGTCGAACAACTATAAAACCAATCTCCAGTACGTTGTTTTAACTAGCGATGACCGTGAGCGCCGTCCGTCCACGGGAACATATTGATTTTTTCACTCCCACGTACTTTCTACTTAATGATACCAATATTGAAACAAACATGTTTGTCTCATTAAGTGTAATCTATACATTTATACCAATACCAACTAAGTGGCGGTAGATCAAAGAATAATAAAAAAAATCATTACGCGACAAGGCTCTTTAATATCACTATCCAATTTGATTTCTAATTTAAATATTACCATAATGTAAATAGATAAATATGGATATATTATGCTAAAACATACCATCATCAGGAGCGCAAAAATGAAGCGAAATATACCTCCTAAGGTTGAGATATGTTTCTTCAGTGCTATCATTTATAATACAAAAATGTCATTTCGAAAATCGATACTTGATTAAACGTCAATATTTTTTGAAACACTCCATCTACATGTTAAATATGATAACAAACTACTACTAAAGTCTGTTCAGTTTGAAAACAATAAATCTATCACTAAAACACATCATAATACTGACCATTGTGATGTTACATTTGTTATCAATTTCTATCCTCTTAATATAGTTGTATTGTTGCGGTAACAAGCGGCATTACATATCGGGGCGTGGACGGAATGTAGGTCATTATCCACTTTACTTGTTGCTCCGTTTATAGCCAATTTGAGACAAAAAAATCAGCGTAGGAGCTCTATTTTCTAATAAAAAAATTTAAACAAGACAAATAGTTACTTTACGTCGTTCAAACTGCGACACAGTTGAATTAAAGATATGATGATCATCATCATCATCAGCTCACTATACGTCGGTACTGAGGGGCTAGAAGCCTACCCTATTATTAAGGGTAACTCGGTCATAGTTAACTACACTGACCCGATGCGGGTTGATTCACTTTTCACATATCTCTGAATTTCCTCGCCGAAATGTGCAGGTAGCATCATGATGTTTTCCTTCACCGTAAGAACGTCGGATAGTGTACATTCAAAAATCGAAAAACACATACGTACGTGGCGTTGATCGAACTTAGACAATGTCGAGAACGACAGGTCCAGTGAAGCGATTACCAACTGCGCCATCGACGCTCCGTTAAACATATGTTATTGTTTATTATTTATCCGAATTCCAACCAATTCTTAGTAAAATATTATATCAGAAAACAAAATGGTAACCATTATCTACAACTATCGCTTACTGTACCCACTTGCGGAATAAAACTAATCTTTGTATCAGAATGTCAAAGAAAACAGATCACTTCTAATTAAATGTAGTAATTCTATCTGTGATTATCAGGCACTTTATATTAGACTCAGAATTATGCCTTTGACGCTATTTCCAGACACGATACACTGTAAGACGGTAGGCAACTTTAGTTCAGAATAGCTTTTAACTCCAGTTTTGAAATACTATTTAAAATAACACAAAGGACTAACATAAAAGTTATTAATCGTTTATAATCATGAAGCAGTTATGATAAAACTAATTCATATTGGGGATTTCTCAAAGCTGCTGTGGTTACAACCATGAAAACATGGGTCAAGTAAATGGGGAATCGCTAAAAAATGCTCTTTTCGCGTATTTTCGCTTAGCAATCAGAGAACTCGCTGTACATATTTAACGAGTCCAGCGTGCCCGCTTTATGTACACGTCTCTCGTGTTTGTGTTACACTGAAATAGTTAAGGGCGGCTAACAACTGAGACTATTTACCTGCCTATTAAAATATTTCATGTCAATTTATGCGTCGGTGGAGCAGTTGGTAATCGCTTGACCGAAATTCTCACATCCATGTTTGACACTCGCCATATACCAATGTGGTGGTTTTGGATTCTCGAATTCCATACGTTTTATCCGACGTTCTTACGGTGAAGGAAAACTTAATGCAACCTACATATATCTGAGATGGAATTCAAAGACGTATGTGAAGTCAATCAACTAGACTAGCGTGGTTGACTAAACTCTAGTCACCTCTAACGTAGCCTGCGAGTCTCTTGGTAGGAATATGAGCTTACGACGTGTCAATTTAACTTTTATTTAATATATACTTCAACTAGTATCATCATCATCATAATCATCAACAACAGCATTTGTGTGCCCATTGCTAATATGATTATTATTTATTGAAATCGAATATGTTTCAAACGATGTGAATTAACAAATGACGGCTAACAACGAAATAATGTGGAAAGTATATACTGTGCCAACCCTGTGTAGACAAAGGGTGAGATGACTCTGTAGGTAGATTTTTAGGTCACAGCCTGTCGTGTCAGTTCTAATAATTACAAAAAGCAAAAGCGTAATGGGTATCATTGATGAAGAAATGAAAGCTCAGTTAAATTTCGTAGCTTATTAAATTTTGGGAAAATTAGATAAAAACTTTTCGCTTTACTAGAAGATGGTAGTTACGTAATTACCCCAGAACGGAAAATGTCATCATCTCTATCTATATCTATAATCATCTCTAGTTGCCCTCTATTTTAAATATAACAGTTTTCCAACACGCACATAAAACATGGTTGACAATATAAATTTGAATCCAACATAATTGCTAAACTTCTAATGCTTCGAATTTCAAATTGGATAACTTTCGGCGTTTTTTTAGTAGGATAGTAATAATTTTATAAATAATTTAATCTGCTACAATATTAAACAACATGAAACATCTGTGATCTCACAGCTCGTTTGCACCCTTCTCTTATATAAAAAAAAAACATGAAAGACATCCATGACTATTGTCGTTTCCCGCGGGCGGATTCAAACCTAGTGACAAAATATTATAATCCATATAAATAATTCTGCAAACGCACAAATTTAAAATATTTAAAGGTCGCCCATTGTTCGAAATTCGATTACAATTCATAATCAAAGATTTTTTAAATTCTATTTAAAATAGTTTTATGCACTTCTCCACATTCATTTAATCCCACAATTTCCTTTCAATGGAGTCTAAAGTTTTCGATTTACTTATTAATGTAGAAATTTATTCGAAGATTCAACCCGCGACCAATTGATAGCCAATCGATCACTGAACCACTAGGGTAACGCCACGATCAAGATAAAAATAATCATTATATGACATAAAACAATTGAAATAAAAAGTTTTCTTTCAATATCTATATTTAAAAAAAAAGTAAAAAGTGAATAAAAAAAATCACAATCTTTTAACAAACGTAATTATAAGATGCCAGGTAAACTTTTAAGTTAAACACTTTATAAAAACATAACAGAAGTTTGAATTAGTGCACACGATCACCATTTCCTTTTAAGTTTCAATAACGACCTGTTGAAATCGAGCGTCGTGTGTTCCTGTCTCGTTCTCGCACCTCGATAATAGTACAGACGTCTCTGTCTACTCGCAACAGGGTAAGGTACGGTACGTCCGCGCGCGCCAGCACTTCGAAACACACTGGCCGGCGCCCTCCGATCTATAAGCAAGCTTTGCCCGCCCACATCGTACGGGACCTGAATAAGTAGGACGGTAAATAGCAACGGTCACCTGGCACAGACTAACATCTATATTTTTTGAATCCTTTTCCAATAAGTACTTCTTTTTATTAATATAATAAAAACTCCCTTGTGTAATTAGACTTGGCCCTCTAAAGTTCATTAAGGGGAAGTTAATCGTGAACATTTCAAAGCAAACGTCGTGTAAACTTTTTTAACTTTATTATTATAGCTCGAGGGTTTTACGATGATTCTCGTAGTTACAGCCACTTTAATGTTTCAGATAGCACCGTTATTTTTGAAACTCTCGTGTATTTAAATATAAAAATGTAAATGCATAATAAAAGGTCTTTTATATTTACACCTTATCATTGATAAGCGTTAAATTATTTAAAAAACATATTGTGGAAAACGTTAATGCATTTGCGTTCTATTTATTATGTTTCATTATTCAAGCTTATTATTGGTTTATTATAGGAGTTATTGTATTTTAATTATTTTATAGTTTTTAATGAATATTTAATTTTTATTTATTTCTACCATATAGGGTTGGCGACAGGCAGATGCCTGGAACAATTAAGCCAAAATATTTAGACTTGTAAAACTAGACTCATCAACTCTACGTGAGCGGACATCTGGGAGATGATGATGATGATTCATTTAACTTTAAAACTATTTGTTTGACCGTGAGATAGGACATGTGCCATATTGTACCTTGATTTAAATTAAGTTACCTCGATTGTAAATTAAAGCTTTTCTAAATATGTGATAAATTATATTGCATTATTTTTATTTTTTGCATTGGGAAAGGCCAACATTGGGCAGACAGGAGCTGATGATGATTATTTCTAATTATAGAATGAAAAAAAAACTTGTACTGTCTTGATCATAGATCATCGAACAAACAGAGATGTTGAAAGTTTATTACTAAAACATTTATCAATTCTAGAATAAACCGCGTCTGGCATTCACTTCATGAAATATTTGAGGACATTAATGCGACTGCGAATATGCTCGTAAGGGCTGATTCATACGAGAACATAAATTTAAACTTTTCAATATGAATAATTCAAATCCAACATTGCTTTCAGCGAATTCCTTAAGATACTTTAACTATAAAGAAATGGACTAGGCAAAGACGGTGTACTCAATAAATTCTGCCATTTTTTGCGTGCGATAAATATATCACACAAGCAAGCAAGTGTAGACCTTACTGTTCGTTTATATTTGGTAGAGGAGACTACGCGCCCTTGACAGATCCTATCATTTAAAAGTCAAAGAAGAAATGTAATGTAAACAATATAAATCGTGGAATAACTTTGCACTTACGTATTTCCATAGCGACGTTTAGTTCCCAAAGTTATTCAAATTTGATGGCCACGTTGGGATGATAAAAATTTACTGTGAAGACGACACGCGTAGTTGTGAGATTGACTGGAATAAATTTCTGAATCTGAATATCTTTCTACTTTTCCTACTGTAACTGACTGGAGAAACAAAATTTTTCTTGAATAAGAAAGAAAGGTGAAGACAATGGATTGTGCCTTGTGCGTACTGCAAAGGATTGGAACAAGTTGCCGCCGTCAGTTTTTCCTTCCAAGTATGTCGGAGCCTTTGCGAGTATTGTGAATAAGTATTTGCTAAACTAATGCGTATCATCTTTCGACTACATCACCACTTAATATAAAGTGGGATAGCGGTCAAGCACTAGATTAATTATTATAAAAAAAATTGTCTTATAACCTTCTACGGAAAGAAACATTAAAAAACATTTCGTGAATAAAGTTTCAAAACTAAAAACAAAAGAACATCGTTGTTTAGAATTGATGTTTTATTGTTTTATTAAAACACATTCAGAACAATATATCTTGTGTTTTAATTCAAACGGTCATATATATGTAGCTGTCTACCGAGATATAGGTATATGTATTTCTCATCAGAGACGTATTGTGTAGTGATTGAAATCTATATATTAAAGAGCATAAAGGTGGATATAAGGCTTCGAGCTCTCATTTTGTTCGTATAATATCGAGCGTTCATCAGTGTTGCTGAACTCAGATAGCATGTGAATAGTTGAGTAAGTACGTGAATTAAGTTTTAACGTGTTTCATATTAAGTAACTTTACTTTAATATTCATACGGATTATTTAGGAATATTACTGGTGCATATACTGAAAATTAAATAAAAAAATTAACGAAATAATATCAAAAGTTTATGTACTAGATAATATGTCAGTTGTTTAAATTATTATGAAGTACATCATTAGTAAGAGACATGATAGGAGAAAAACACCACCAAATACCAAATGACGTTCTGATTGCTACGTTCGTAGAATAATTTTACTACGTCGTAGGCATTTCGTAGCACATAGTTAACCATATCTTTTATACATTTTTATTCTTCCTTGTGTAACATATCTAATATAACAAGACCGTTTTATATAACTGGACAAATTATTTGTAATATTTTCATCAAGTAAAAATCGTCTTTAGATAAACGAAAGCTCGAATAGAGGCGATAGCATAGGTATAAATCAACTAATTACTATTATAACTTATTTAGTCGCATGTAGGCGTAAGAATATCAATCATTCTGTCTCGTCCCGAGGGCGTCGTGAATACGTGTCTGAAGGAATATATATTTTAGTGAAGATGAAATGACAAACTATTCTTGACGACTTCAAGTTTGGCACAAGAACAATGTTGTTTAGAAATATATCGCGATATTCAAATGTACATTTTTTTTACTTATTCAAGAATATCCTTTAATTCAATTGGAAATCTAAACTTTGTAAACACAAGTACAGTCCACATACGGCTGTCATATTGATATTTTGACTTTTTTTTTAATCGATATTGTAAAATGTAAATAACTAATGCAATTAGCAAATAATAGCGTAAGTTGTATTTTTCAACAGTTAAAAGTTATGAATAATTCGATCGCATGATAACTTTTACATACAATGCAACTAAACTATGATAACGTTTAAAAAACAAAGTGTAAAAAAAGGAGTAGATTGTTCCTACCACCTATAAAAGTCAATACGTTCTTGTGTTCCCAAAGGACCCACTGAGTTCTTTGTTCTTTACCCTTAGTAATGGCTCGTCATACCGTCTTAAATAATAATTGTAGGTAACGTCTTATTTATTGTTTTCATTTATTTATTTTTTGTAGAGATTTAACAGAAATATTAGTTAAAATTAGAAGATAGTCGCTTGAATATGGAGAGTAACAAGATAAATTTACTATGAAATTTATCGCTAGCTAACATTAATTTCTTATTAACTTTAAGTCGTTCGTGAAACTCAATGTTCAATATGAACCTTTAATTAAATTATCTCAACCGAATATCGCCAGCCTAATGAGTCTTCTTTTAAATTACGTGTAATAAGTTGGGGACTGGGAACGACGAATATCCCCCGCGGCCTGTCTTGCTTTCGTTTTAAGAACACGCGATGCGATTTATAATTGGCTTTTAGATTAGCTTGCTGAAACAATGGGGTCGCGGCACGCAATCGGTGCCCGCAAGAAAAACACCAAATTAAATTATTAGGAAATGAAAATATGTTATGACTTATACAGAATTAAGTTAGGAAGCTACAAAGGCGAAGGTAACGACTCTGTCAAAACAAAGAAAGGTCGGGTACCAGACTAAAAGTAAAACAAAAACGAAGCACTACAAAAATCAAAACACATGTAGACGCGACTTCAATAAAACATAAGCATGACAAAGAAAAGTAAGATGTGTTGGTAAATATTATTAAATGATCGATGGTCACCTTTGTGCCCTTCCCACTTGTTTGTCCCCTTCTCATAAAAAGAAAAAACCTAGAATTCCAATCTCCAATACTTTTTGTCTACTTACTCCGTTTTTATTTGTAAAACGTTACAGTTTTACAAAAAAGGACCCTTGACTTAGTAAAATAGACTTAATTTACCCTGAAAACGAGCTTCGAAAGCCATGCAAACTCCTTTAGAGTTGTCTCTAAACAAATTCAGACGCGACGAGCATTTCAGGGGAATTGTAACAATAACATTAACGTTATTAAGTCGGAGGAATTTGTTAATTTATTTGACCCTGTATTATTTTACTATTTGCAAGAATTTCACCGAGTTCAATGTCCGACAAAGGGCAAGCGTACGTAATGGTAAAAGTAAGAACTCCGATCCAAAGATTTACTGGTAAAGCCTAAGTTAAACCAACTAGTCATTATAAAATTATTAATTTCTTTTAAAGCAATTTACATAGAATAGTATTCCTAAAATCATATTATTAATCAGTTGTGTACCAACATTTCTCGTGTATTTGTGCCATCACCATCAACCTGGGGTAGTTCTACTAACCGTAGGCCTCGGTCATCGATTTCCTTGTTCATAAGTCCTGTGCCGCCTCTTCAGTGCATTCCTAGTGCATTGGTATTTGAAATGTCTAAATCTTGAGATTTATCAAGTGAATGTTGGTATAAATGCGCTCAATAAATAGTTTTAGACTGCTGGTCGTGCCTTTAAAATGACATTTAAAAGTTATCTTTTCAGTGAAAAAGCAATATTCGAATCGATGTTTAGAACCCCTTTACCTGTAGCACTCCTTATTCAGAGAGTGGCATTCTTGCATTCTATTTTATTTAAGGCTCAATAAAACTGTAAAGAATCCGAGCTTTTTTAAATGTCAATTAGTCTTTTACTGGGGCACTAAAAGCTTTTACTGGCTCTTTTAAGTTTCAAAAGCTTCACAAACTCACTTAGTCCTTGCTCTTCAGTTTTCTATTGCATTAACATTGAGTCTTTTTAATGTAAATAAATAATAAAAAGTCTGTATCGAATTCTCAAATTTTAGTTAAATAGAGTGTAATGGCGAAATATTCAATTTTTAGCCTAGATGTTGGAGGTTACTTATGCAACAGTTGGTTCTGATATGTTTCTAGTATAAACACGTACGAAAAAATGGGAATGTGTTGAGTCAGCAGTAAGTACGTAACTTGAAAGTTAGTTTTGACCCTTATTGATTTTGATTACTTGACCATATAAAATTTTAGAAAAATCCCGTTAAGTGAAGAATGTTCTTTAGTGTTTCTAGTAGGAAGTGAAATGATAATAAAACTCATAGGAGCTCACCTAATCTATTACTTTCACATTAAAACCAAGACTTTCCTTATCTTGGGTTAAAAGTTTAATCCGACTAATTTGAGGCTCACCGCTAGCACTGGCAAGCTGTAAGTAGGTAATTGCATTAATTGCTTCAGCAGAACTTGGCAATTCAATTTCGAAACTTTCGAATAGAAACTTTTCCTTCGACACTTTGAAACAAATTGCGATGTTAATAATAAACCGTCATTAGTTAAATTATTAAGGTCAAAGCTAATTCTTAATCGTTTCTTCTCATATCATTTTATATAATGAATTGGAACAACGCGTGGAAGAAAAGTTTCCTCGTCAGTATTAATCTCAACACTCAACGACAATCGGTTCGACGAATAGAATAAGCGTACTAAGTACAAAACAATACTAGTCTAGAAGTCATGACTACCTATATTTAAAATCGTTTTGGCAGAATGGTATTAACTTTTGTCTGCTAACGCAGTAAAAAAAACTACTAGGAATACCTTTAAGGAACTAATTTGGGTATCAACATCCAAATCAAAATGCGTCGATAAACTCAAGAGGCTGGTACGGAACTCTCGCATAATTCATAACACAATCGAGTAATCAAGCCGAAATTTACACAGAAAACTATTTATGTTAATGAGGTCACGCTTAGTGACATGCCCGAAGGTATATTGCAATCAATAACTTATGATAATACTTTATGTATCGGGATAATACTCAACCAATTTTCTTATTCAGGAAATACGTAAAGGGATGAGTAAAATAACAATCATATTATGTTTAAAAACGGAGAATCGTTTTTATAACCGGTTTATTTAGGATGGTACAATTATAACGATAACAAGAATATACATCAGATTTATTCTTTACATTTTTAGCTCGTGACTAATTTCACAAAACAACAAAAAAATACACCTTAAATATCAGAATAAAAAAGTAACATTTGTTATTTATACCTAATAAAAAAGCGGGACTCCTGTTTAGAGTTTTTAATTAATTTAGGGTATCTCACCATTTAGAACTATTAATTCACGCACCAAAATATCAAGTGCATAAAACCTTGATGATGGTCAACCATTTAATATTATTTGCAAATAAGTCGAAGAAAAACAAAAAAAAATCTTTGGAATTCTAAAAAAAGGCAGCTATTGTTTATGCTTTTGTTTGTATGCAGTTGACAGCTGTCATCAAAGACAAACCGTTGACGGTTGTGTTGTGAATGTTATTTGTTTTCATTTTGCTATTCTTATGATTCACTGTAAATAAATAAACAAAATGCTTACAAATTTGAAAAGAAATAGACCAATAAACACGAATTCATGTCGGGCTTGTCTAGAAACTAAATATGAAGGAGGTGTCCCTCTTAAATACAAAAGTGATCTATCTCAACTTTTTGAGTATTGTGTTGGATTATCAGTAAGTTTTATAAATATTATTCCATAAAACGCATAATTTATTAAAATATCACTTTTCATACTTATTTTGAGCCTAATGATAGTTCCAAAATCAAAGTAAAACTAATTGAAATGTCGGTAAATAATTTGTTTTGATAAATCTTGAAATATGAAAAGTTTTAGTACAACATTTAAACAGTGATACTGTGACCAGTCTCACTGTTTAAGTCACGTTTAAACACAAATGTATATATATTATAATTGTGTTTTATTTTAAATACTTTTGTTATTTGTAGGTGGAACCAGATGACATGTCACAAATTTTGTGTCAGCTGTGTGCTACAGTTCTCAAGAAGTATGCAGATTTCAAAATACAATGTCACACATCCAATGAAACGTTAAAATCTATAGCAAACAATAAAAATGTAAGTATTAACTGTCTTACATTCAAATTTAATTATGTATTTGGATGTTAACTCTTAGCATTTCCTCTCAGTCTGTTTTTTTTTATTCTATATAATTTAAAGTAATTTAGTACAACTTGTTTTTAATGTTTCTGTATACTAAATAAATCATAATATGAATGACCATGGCTGCGGGACATAATCATGGTGATCTTTAAAGAGCAACATATTGCTGATGTGATGTGATGATGATGAGATGTGTGAATATAATTTCTTATTCCCATTGAATTTGATAATACAAATTGAATATATAATGAACAAACTTGTATAAAACAATTTTAGAACATTTGTACAGAGAAGTTTTCAACAATTGAAGAAGTCAATATAGACAGTAATTGTGACTTGGACACTCTTCATTTGATTAAAGATGGATTTTCAAATGAACGCTATCATGTTTTAAATACGAAAGATAAGGAAAAGTCATTTAACAATGAATTAGATGTAAAAGAAAATATCAGTGTAAAATCTTGTATAGAAAATAATCTTAAAAATGGCTCTATAAATATAGAGTGTGAAGAAAATGAAAACAGTAATAAAGAACGATTTGGGAAGGGGTTAGCCAAAGTTTTGGAATGTAGCAAATGTAAGAAACAATACCGTAAGTATTACTACTACTTAAGGACATATATCCCCGTAGTGAGGCAGAGGTTGTCTACAATACACCACCAGCTTGCTTTGTCCTGGGTCCTGCGCTTGGTCTCGGGGTCTTAAGTCCATGAGTATCTAAATAATATTTAACATGATAAATTTATAACCTCTAATAATAGGGTAGGTTCCAGTAGGCAGGTTCCGAGCCACTCAGTGACGTATAGTGACATGATAAACTGAATTTATTAATTAGAATTTATATAATTATTTTAGAGAAAACCAAATGTCTTCTAAAACATATGAGACAAACATGTCACAATCGTAAAAACATTAACAAAACGGGCGTCACTGATAAGTACAAGAGATGTCAAGTTGTTGAAAGTGATGAAAAAACTCAAAAAGTTTGTAGTGAATTATTTTGTGGTAAGTAGAGAGGACATCATGAAGTATTTAATAATATTACATCACTATTAATACTATCACATTACTATTATTATAAAAAAAAAATATTTAGCACAATGTAATATTCCAGACCACAATCTATTGGTGTGCCAAATTTCATACAGATGCATATAGCTGTTTTGGAGTTACTTGCTAACAAACATCCATCCATCAATCCAAACATTTGCAGTTATATTAGTAAGCAATGAACTTGGTATATTGGAACAGTACCTTGTTAGATATTTCTTTGTTTCAATTACCACCTTCTCTATGTGTTTTTTATAGCATGATTAAATAGTTACATATACTTTACAGGCTTATGTCCAGGGGTGATGATGATGATGATAAACTTTATGATGGTTCACATTCCATAGTTAAATAATTCAGTAATCTGTGGCTTTTAGGTTTATGTCGTTTCTCATCATCCTGCCGTGAAGACCTAGTGTTACATTTGAGCGAACATTGGAACAATAAGGAACTGCGATGTAAATTGTGCAGTTATGTTGGTCGGGACCTCGCAGAATTATTTGGACACAGGTTTCTTTTATTATTACTAATAGTTTTACATAAATTTTCATATTCTTCTATTAATTTTAATTCTTCGACATCCATAAATTTTATTTTATATTTTTCTCGTCATTGAGAATAATTTCTTGTCCTAAATGGCTATCTGTATTCAAAAATAGGTCTTCAATAGTAGAATAAGCTCCGACCAAAACTGTAACGGACGTATTGTAAATAATATTTTGCTATAAGAATAATCAATAATGTAAATTGAATAGAAAATTTGTTTTTCCCTCAGTAAAAGCGTATGTCAAGGCAGTAAAGTGTCCTCGGCCAGATTTGTTGAAAATTGCGTAGGCATTGCATAGTACAATGAGATTGGTGTCCTTATATCCCAAAAGGACGAACAATGCCGAGGATCACTAGCTCCAAATTGACTTGATTATCGTTCGGCACAAGATTTTCTATTGTAATTTTGTTTTCGTTGAAATATAAATAGCTTTATTTTTTCTTCGAAACTACATTGACGTAAAAGAATTTTCGAATCATTTACAAGTTTCTAAACTGATAATATTTTTAGCTTAATAATTTTTTTTACAAATTCACGACACACCTATTTATGTTAATAAATAATTTTCTTGTTAACAATTAATAACAGGAATAGTGGATTGTAAAATTTATATTATTTTAGATCAGTTCATCAACCGTACATATTTTTCTCAAAATTATCAAATAGAATTTGCCATATTTGCAACAAAACTAACTCAAATATCAAGACTCAGCAATTCCACTATAGATCGGTACATTTGAACAAAG
>JAODUI010000030.1:1532148-1548238 GCA_027563995.1 Papilio gigon | reverse complement strand
TGAGAGCATAGTTATAATGATATAGATTATCAAAGATGCATTTGACTTTTAAATACGCAACTTTTCGACCAATGTACAAACATTAAACATTACTATGTAAAATGTACATGTAAATTGAGTTATTATTTATTTCCAATATCCGTAATTTTGTTTTAAGATTGTATTCCGCTGAATTAGTTTAAGTTGATTGTAAAAACTGTACCTAAAAGTTGAAGTTGAAATGCCGTGAGTGTTGTTGGTTGAAAATGTAAAAGTTGAATGTTTCTTTGGTGTTGAGTCTTCCTGCAGCTCTATACACTGACTATTGTAGAGAAATATTTGTTAGGCTAAAGGATGTGATACGTGAAGAGATGTATATGAAAGCAGAAGATATATTTTAAAACATTAAAGTTATTATAAAGATTGTATGTTATAAATGTAATAGCTAATAGTTCAGATTAAAAATATATTATAATAAATGTGCAAAATCCTATTAACAGTCGCTTTTATGTGTCTTTATGCTTAATATCATAGTCATTTATGATCGTGAATTTCTCAATATAATTTTTTCTTTAAATCATTTCCTAATTAAAGCGATTGTTATTTCAGTTAATTCCTGGCCATTGATAAAATATTTTGTTAAGTAGTAATGAATGATGAAATAAATTTTAAAAAGCATAAACTGTTTTTCTTTCAACAACGTATCCCTGTTAGTTAAATACTATTAGTATATATTTGTTAATTTACTAATATTTCTTGTAACCATTCCTGGTAAGCTTGAAGAACCTTAATCGAATGGTGGTATTCGAACACGCGACCGCTTGATCGGTAGGCCGTAACATTAGGCTATTTGCGCTTCGAAGATTGAATACAATAATTACAATCCATTAGCGAGCTATTTCAGTTCACAATTACATCTGTACCGGCGTGTTTCTCCGCGACTGTTAATTGTTATCATATATCTTTTGTGCAGCGAGAATGCACGTTTTATATCCGTGTAGTCACTTGTTTGCTTGTTAAACAGGGTACGCTGTTAACGTTATATTCAGATCTTTGTTTATTATTTCATTTGTTTACAAATTGTATTAAAACATTGTAAAAATAATACGAGTGAACTGTTGGATAGTTTAATGAATATGTGATTGGATGATCAAACTTATGTTGCATAAAAGGGGATGACAGGGAAACTAATGTTCCACGCAGATACAGATGTGTGTAGAGGAATCGATATATGTCGATGGCTCCGAAGAAAACAATCGTTTCCCAGCATTTGGAAATTCACATAATATTTATAATATCGTAACTATTATCTGAGTTTTATTTGGTTATTATAATTAATAAAAATGTGATAGCTTTTGACCTCGGTCGTCTACGATGGAAGTTATTTGCAGATTTCAGTTCTTTCCTCAATACGAATTACAAACACAGTATTTTTTACGTCAGGACAATCGATGCTTAGTCTAGAATCGTGTCAGACAAAATCTTTATAGTCAGTATACTGTTGACTTGAAGGAAATTCTTATTTCCTTTAATTATTTCATGTTTCATACGATATTTCATCTCTGTTGGTATTACACGACGTTATTTTCCGGCTCGTTTCCTAGTTTCGATAACACAAAGGACCATCGCGGCCGAGTGTTTATCTGCCTCAAAATATAATACGCCTCGAAATAAAACCTTTGAGGTTCAAAGGAATGCGGAAACAAAGCTTTTTTTCTCATCAGATGTGGTGATATTTAGATTTTTTTTTTAAACTGACGTCAATGACAATACAAAATTTTATTATTAGGAAAATATACTTCTTTTTTTAATTATTTCTATTTAAAAACTCTCCCGTTTACGTCATGTTACCTACGTCACGGACGGTAGCGCATTTGCTAAGCACCTGACCGGACCGGACCGTAATCTATCCGTCAAGGTTTCACCTTGCCATATACCAATGTATTTTTCGACTTAGATATGTACTTACGACGTTCTTATGGTGAAGGAAAACATCGTGATGTAATCAGAACATCTGCGAAGAAATTTAAAGATATATGTGAAGTCAACGCGCACTGGGCCAGTGTGGTTGACTATGGCCTCAGTCAACTCAAGTAGTATTCTTAAGAACAAGTACAAACTGTAGTCTATATAGCGAATGTAAAAGCAGTCAGCCAGAGACTGCTCCAATTTGTCATTTTTGATTGTTTAAAGTGGTCCGTGTATGGCGGCACTATACCATTGATTTCAGACTCATCGAGCTGTAGTAATTTTAATAACCATTAAAATATTCTTTAAAAATATTCGTATTTCTATATCAAATGTTACGATTCAATAATTTCTTACATTCCCAACAAACTGTAGGTAGCTTGTAATTACCCAAAGCAAAATGTTAGACATTGGTAAATGTTTCTTTAATAATTATTCGAGTAAATTATTAATAAGTCCCGAACAAGAAATAAAGGCAAAAGAACGACATCAAAGAACTTTTGATGAAAAATAAATCTTTATAAAAAAAAATATGGAAACCTTATGAATTTTATACAACACTGAACATTTCCATTAGGACATCGTATCCCGCCCACATATTTTTATTCGTACTTGAGGCAATCGATGTATCTATCAAATGAGTGTATTTGAAAATCATCTACAAGTATAACTGAATTACTTTAAAGGGTTTTCAAATTAACTTTGCTTCTTTTTATTATTCTAGACGTGTGGAAGAAACTAAGGATGGTCTGTGTCCGCGGGCAATCTTAAAAAGTAGCTGAAAACAACTTGACAGAGACTTATATTCAATCTTTTTTCAGTTTTATTATTGTTTATGGCTTTTTTCGAATTAAAAAAAAAAGTTGTAACCGTTTAATTATTGATACTCAACAATAATATAAAAAAATAGCAAACTCTATTGTTATAGATGAAAAAACTGAAATTCTGAACAAGTGTAATATAAAATATTAACGGATGAATTTTCATTAGATATTAGAACGAAATATCCTAGGTTTGTAAAAAAGTAGTGAGGTCCTGACAGTGGGGCTATATAAAATGAGTTTGTGAGATCCGGCAGCTGTCGCCAGGCGGTATTACAAGGTCGCTCGCTTACAACAAGAAACTCTAAATGGAAATAAAATTCCGATAGCTATCGGAAATGTAAGAATCCCTCGGATGCCGTCTAGCGGACGTTGCGATTGAATTTATCAATTTAGTGCTTAAATTGTGAATTTTTCCGAGGCAGGCATTTATACTATCACAGTGACAGTACGATTCAAAAAATTATATGAAAAGAAGTTACTATCTAATAGAAAAGTTGCCTAAAGAAAAAAAGTTGCATTGTGAAGTTACAAAACTCTACGAAGTCCCGAATTCTAATTTTGAAGGTACTTTCATACTTCCAACGTAGTTTGTCCATAATTTTCTTCATACTGGCTTTAAAGACGATTTTCGATATTTCAAAATCGTTCTCGGAACTCCATTAGTCTATTTTAATTGAAAATTATATTTTCAAGTATTTTTAAGAAATGGTTTCTAGCAACGAACTGAACGATTCCACTCTAAGTAATTGAAGTTCACTATAAACGTTTGGCAATTGTTTTAATTAATAAATCAGTTCGATCGGCAATCGCAACGGCTGTTAATATTTCAAACTATGGCGCGGACGCGTGCCGCTGAAGGTAATAAAAATAACTTCCAAAGTGAACTTCGAGGCGGAGTCATTAGAAACTTAAAATGGAAACTGCCAGCCAATTTTCTTAACTACCTGATATTGATCATACGCTATTAATTTCATTAAAATTTACGTTCCTTTGTTAGAAAATGTTGTCTGTGTGAATATTTACGTTTTTGTTGATATCGTTTATGTCTAACGATAGTTATACAATTGGTCTCCACCATTGACGTTTACTTTTATTGTCATTTGTTTTTTTATATAGATCTAAATTAAACAATAGGTGTAGAGGTAATAAACAGGTTGTCATGTCATTTGAAACTTGAATAGAAACTCTATAATGGTTACATATATATACCTATAAGTTATATGTTTATAGCTACAAAGTTAAATTCAAACTAGTAACAGACTGTGTCAGTGGCCGCGCGAATTAAAAAAAAAAACATCTTTAAAAATAGCATGTAATATCCGGACTGTATCTTTGTACCAAATTCAATCCATTTACAAAACATCCAAACATTCACATTTATAATGTTAGCATGTATTTTGATTGGTGGTAGACGAAGACCGGAGAAGGTCTGCATGGATTGGGTGAAAGAGGTGTTAAGTAAGTATTGGAGTTCAGATATGAGCCGACAGAGATGTATGGAAGAGTAGTACATAAAGTGCCTACCCTTCGTAAAAGGGCACTTTGATGATGATGTATATTAATACGATTCAATTAAATCTTGTTTTAATTCATTCGTAGATCATATGCTTACAACAAATGTTTCAAGCGAAGTTCTGAAAGTAAACAAAGTAATATTAAGAGTGTGTGACATAAAGTCTTGTCGAGAGAAACTTTTACACGATGATAATAATAAAGCCGGATAAATTACACATTCCCCGCTCGAGAATTTAATTTAGGTTCCGCCATATATTACATATACCTTTGCTTATTATATGAACGCTGCACACCAATAACGTTGGACAAGTGTGTCAAGTAATTATGTTAATCATATTTTATATAAAAAAATAGGAAAACTTTGTTAAAGTAGAAAATCGAAAATCAACGACTGTTTTTTTTCATTATCAAGTGTTTCAGACGTAATGTAACACGCAAAACAAATTCCTTTCTTATTAATATTACCAGCTTACTAAACATCTTCAATGAGGGGCTCGGAGCCTACTTTATTAGGCGCAACTAGGTCAAAATTAACTACGCTGGTGCAACGTCCAGTACATACTAAGTAGTTATAAGTAAAATAAAATCATGATGATTTATACCTTTGCAAGACCAGAATGCAAAACGGTACAGTAGAAAATTTCAATCTAAGTCCTCTTAAACCACTTATCACTTCTCAGACCACTAGTACTGTGCGTGTGATCAGATCTAGATTCGGATTTGCGAGTCGCCTCAGATCTCATTTTCGGTGATGACAAAGTTTGCTATATTGAAATAATAATATGTGTATGTTATATATATAATTGGTATAATAAGAATAAACAATATAATGGGAACGTTTAAACTATGTGCAGCAACTATTTGATTTGTATAGTTTCATGAAGTTTGCTTGAGAATAATCTCGGCCATAAGGCTGCTAACAATTCTAGCGGTAGAGCATTCCTATTAAGCCTTGCTCGAGCTTCAACTATTTCTCTCTTATTCAAGACTCTTTATGAAACTAATTGATGCTGGAATTTTCGATCTTATATTTCTCATCTCTTGATATCAGACCTTCGGATACTTAAACTTTGGCTAAGCTTTATCTTTCTATTAGAGTAAGTCACTTGGACACAGATTGTATCAGTAGACTCTAAACGCCTTAACTGTGTATTGTTTAGTCATTTATTTTCTTGTCCAATGTAAATATTTTACGTCGTAAGGCAATTCGTTGTATCTATCTTCTTACTATTATCATAAATGGGAAGCTTGTGATGTTAGTAGGTAACGCAAAAACAGACCTAGATAAAATTTGGCATAGAGATAGGTCACTAACTGCAATAGCCCATAGCCTGCTTACTTAATTTCTTTTTAAAATTTCTCACTAAAGAAAACGTGCGCAAAATGTAAATAATTCTACGAAATCTTTATTTATATAATTGCATGCTATTGATATATGAATTTTAGAAGCAGATAAATTGAGCTATCGATCACTGTAAAATTCCTGTTCCATTAGTTTAATATCATGAAAGACATAAGATGTAAAGAATAAGTCGCTAGTGTTGTTTGTACGGCGCTTTGTAGGTAAGGTCAAATGTTTGTGAGTAACAACAAAACGTGTAAAAGGTGAGCTTTACAAAGGCGACCTTTCAACTACATTTCGCGCTACCATCAGAGAAGCTGTTAGGAGCATAAACTACGTACAAGATTACATTCCCAGTTTTATAAGTATTGTCTTTATTAAATTATTAAAACTTTCGTGAGACATTTCACTATACTATTTATAAAAACCACTTAACTCAAGTGTAAATCTGTGTGAAGAGTTCCCAATGGGCTCGAAACTAGTCGGTAACGAGTTAAGAGTTATTATAAGTAGTTTATTATCCTTATATTCAATATAATTATGAAGCCTTGCCAAAAAACATCATAATATAAATGTATTGAAATCATGTCGTTAGTTTTTTATTTTGATTGGTGTCATGGTATTCCTTTTAAAAAATTGTGAATGAACCCACGTTCTTACAAACCCCTACAAAAGGTTACTAGTTAATTTAATATTATATAATATTATCCTTTACGTGTTGATCATCAAATACGTTTTAGACTTTGAAATTAAACGAAGCTAGTTTGAGCGAGGCGTAATTGAGCTTAAAGGATTTAAAGGGATTTCAAATGCAAAGTCTAGAGATTTTTATTTAAAACTAATTACTGAATCCTCTTAATACAATCACCTATTTGTCCATTTTAATAGATTATTAGTAACAAATTCGGTCTTTGATAAATTTAATTAGGCTTATTCAAATCTATTTCTATTGAAAAAGTATTTTTAAAACTAAATTATCTATCAATTTGAAAATTCTTTAACCCAGCGCTTTTCTCTATGAAGAGTCAGCACAGTATGTACACTTCCATACATCTCTGTTAACTTTCATATTTGAACTCACAACTCTTACGCATATCCTCTTTCACACAATCCATCCACACCTTCGATCTTCCTCTACCTTTATAGCCATCCATATGTTTCAATTTGAAAACTAAACGTACATATATTGTCTCAGCAAAACTAATTTCGATATTGAATCGTATTTGATTAACGTTTGATATAAGAAGTACAAAGTCGTGAACCTAATTTTGGTAGCATTAGTTTGTTCATTAAAGAATGGCCGGCATTGTTACTGTGTTGATAAACTACACAAAGGAAAGACACCGACGTAAAGTAAGCATTGAAAGTTTTCTCGTGACCTTTACACCTCACCCTTCATGGAAGCGAGCGAACCGTTAAATTGATTAGGTAAACATGTCGATAAAAAGAAAAAATGTTAGTCTTTCTTTTATCTCTTAGAACGAAGATTGGATTGAGTTATTAAGTCCAGACGTTAATAAATAAAAGTGTTATATTTTTTAACGAGCACGCGCGCTCGTGATTTTAAAATACACAGAGAATTTTCAGATTTTCGTTTGCCAAAGCTCTATCACACCTATTTCTTTTAACATGTTCTATAACTCCATTGAAATTTTGACGGCAAACGGTAGCCGCCTCACTTTTTCCAATCGCACAATTGGGTACCCCTAAATTTCTAGCGGACCGATCGGGGGCCATCCTCGGGGCATGTACTGGGAGTGCGATGAATCGGCAACCAGTGCAAAATCGGCCATCGGACTATAAACACCTCGGAAAGTTAATAAGTAACGAAAGCGTACGGAGTTGCTTCTTTGTTTGATTAGCAGGTTGATGTGACGGCGGTCGATCGCGCCTTCAGAAAGCGGTGCGGAATTTATCAGGGCAGCATCGCTGGCGCCATAGACTAATTAACAAACTTTGACTAGACTCGACAGATTTATAAGACTAACAAGGTAGCTGTATGCGTTGAACGGGCATCGAAGTGGTAAGTGACTGCATTTATTACATTATTACGCCCACCCGTGCAACTCGTAGTTTAAGGGGGGTCGTGCCGACCCGGACCTGTTCTTCGGCACAATGTCAAAGTTAAAAATTTCGTTTAAAGATATACAAAAGTCCTTTTTACATAATAACATAGATTAATACAGCAGCAGAATGATATGAAAAATCGCTACATTATAAAACCATCTCGTATTTTCGCTTTATAACCACATTCTATATAAAGTTCGCAATGAAAAATGTGTGATCACAAGATATATCACGTCACGTGCGCGCCACTTGCCAGGAGCGCTCTCGGCACCCTCTAGTGCCCGCTAGTCCCACTCATTTGTCCTCTTATCGCGTCATTAAACACCTATCTGATGTGATGCGCTTTACTAACAAATTCAACGGTTTTTCCGTCAATATTCCGACTGACAAGGACGGGAATGTTTTTCCATATATAAGTGTTCCATTGTACCTTGGCCGTTTCATTAAACTATATTTGACTTGTTGGTTCTTGTATTTCTACTAAATTAATAACCAAAAAAAATGTATATATCTTCTATTGTCAATGAAAAAAATATCGACAGAGAAAATTCAATGTTAGAGGCACAGTCAGTGGGATTTATTGTCATCATGATCATCATCATCAGCCTTTACCTGCCCACTGCTTCCCCAATGCCTTCCTTCGAAAAGCAGAGGACTACTTACTGTGGATTTTTTATCATAATAAACAAATTATTAGAGCGGACCGCAGGAAGGCGTTGGATGCGGAAAGCGGAGGACCAAATACTGTCGAAGGCACTGGGAAAGGCATATGTCCTACAGTGGGCAGACAAGGGCTGTATTTTTATTTTAAATCTATTTATTGGCTTTATTTACTTTAGACGATTTTGTTAGCACCTTATTTACGTCTAAACAGAACTGTACACACACATATAGTACAGCGAACAGGACTATCGCATAGGCTAATTTCGCAGCCGACTTCTAGTTATAAGTTAAATCAATATAAAAAAACAAGAGATATGTAAATGTAGATAGTTATATTTTGTCCTTAATTTTAAAGAAGTTGTAACAAGCCGGCTTGTTTATAAAGTAGGGTCAGTCGTTAACATCACGGTCACTTCACCCTAATAAGAAGTTGTACGGGCCTGATAAAGATATTCATCTCGACTTTGACTTGAAGCTTTATTAAGTTATTTGTATATGTTACTGTAAAGTCGAACCGGACTTCTAAGTACGTAAATCAAGAGATTAAAGAAGTGAATTTGATGCTGCAAAAAAATATAACTGAATTCTTACCATATCTAATTTACATATATTACTTTTTTTCCCGATAAATTACGACTTACCAGACTTCGTTATTTTACTATAACATGTTAAAGAACATTTAAAAAAAAATCTTCTTATCAATTCATTGGCTTTCTGACTTTCTAAACAACCATAGAAAAATGTAATATTGTTGCACCGTTATTGTGAAATGTAAATGAAATCACAATGTCTTTGCACGAATGTTTCCGCAGTGTAAACTCACGTTAACCTCATCAACTAAAATCAACTCAAATAAACTTAGAGCATATAACATTATAATTTACACTATGCAATAAATGCCATGAAACCTGCTCTACACTGTAATTAAACGTTTAACTTATTACTTTGACTACGACGGAAAAATTTCGTTTCGGCACGTCGATTACCGTATACACAACTCGAATAAAAACATACTACTATCTCTGTCTTATCTAAAAGAGTGAGAGAGATGGCAATATGCTTTTATACAGGTGTATCCGCGGTGAAAACTCACGTTTAAATTGCCGCCTTGTTTTCGAAATAAAAGCACCGCGCTATGAAATGTAACACTATGGTGCAGACTTTTTTCATAAAGTCGAGATTAAACACGTTAACAAGTTCATTTGTGTTATAATTAAACTAGCCGGGCAAAGGCCAATATAGGTTAACTAAACGCCTATATAACTTTGCAAAGATTTAATTTATGTTTGATGAATGTTTTGTTCAGTAACTTCGTTAAAACAAACAATTCCACACTATGCCATTAGGACAGTTACTTAAATAGAATAATTGTAGACTCTATTGCAGAGGTGGCAAATCGGTCGAACGCATCTATTAGTGCAGTATGATAAAGTTGGCCACCCCTGGAATAATATTAATAAACAAGTACTTAGATCTTCGTCTTCAAAGTTGAGAAAGAAGTCTTTACGCAAATATAGTACTAGCAGATTTTGCCATTACAATTTGAAACGTCGGTGGCGCAGTTTTTAAGCGCTTGACCGGACATTGTCCAGGATCGATCCCCGCCATGTACCAATACCTTATTCCATATTCGAATTGCATATGTACATTATCCGACGCTCTTACGGTGAAGGAAAACATCGTGATGCAACCTACATATGTCGGCGAAGAAATTTAAAGATATGTGTGAACTCAACCAACCCGCACGGGGCGTGGTTGACTGTGGTCTATTTACACCTAATAATAGGGTTGGCTCTGAGTCCCTCGGGGACGTGAAGTGAGCTGATGATGATTAGATACCAAAGTTAGTTTTAAGATAAAGTTATTACCTTACTAATATTTTAAATGCGAAAGTTTCGATCGGAGTATAAACATATGTTCTGAAGGGTTGCATCTGTAATAATTCTAATTCCAATAAAGTTTTTTTTTATTTCGCGTAGACAGCGTCAGATTGTATAAAATAGACTTTTTAAAAAGGAATGAAAATCTTAAATTGTGTTTTAGTAAGGATATTCTTGATATCCTGGAATCTCATTAAGATGTAAATTGCTAATGATTGCGGGCTCCATACATAATTCATACAATTACCATAATTGCCAAGTTGTACACGACTTTTCTCTCACAAAAATATTTATAGATATTCATAGCTGCGAGCTCCAGTTAATATGAGATATTAACGAATTCCAAACAATCAATTACTTCGACAATTAATGTATATTGGAACATTGAATACTAAATATTCTTCTTCGAATAAGATATCTCATTTACGCATTGACTAATAATAAATTAAACAGAAAAACGACCAGTCCTGTCTTGCTTAAACCACTGGAAGAATGAAAACAAAAATACATCAAGTAAACTTCAAAATCAATCTAACTCCTCAAGTTAAAAGAGGCCACATTGGAACAGATACGAACATATTATGTCGAAAACAAATGAATGCTAAATTTTGTAGAAACACGCAGATGTAATCTCGCTTTGAATTTTAAACTTGGAACGTGTTTTATTTTAAACAGTCACTTTAATTGGAGTCCATTGATTAATTAAAGGTTTAAGCCCCCTCTCGCACACGGCTCACAGATGAAAGGTCAAACGGACTGATACAGCTTTGGAGGGACAAATTCAGTTGTAATCGGATTATATGGGTGTTACCATAAGTTTTATTGATTTATAACATTGTAAAATGTTTAATGTAACACGTCATACTGTCAATGACAGTATTGGTATTTAAAAGAAATTGAAAAATGAACCGTGTTTGAAGACGTGTTTTGTTTCCTAAGTTGGACTTTTAAATTTAAATATTTATATGTTTGTTAGAAGGAAGCTCTAGAAAGCTTCACACAACTGGATGCATCTTTATATACACAGCACATTGTCTGTATCATATAGGCCACTTACGAAGTGTTTGTTTGAATTCCGAACGACGTCGCGGGTAAAAACAAGTGAAAAATAAATCTGACAGATGTTTTGTTTCACTTTCTGTTGAAGGGTAGCAGCCGAGAGCTGTGTAATATTTATAGCTCCAATACACCTGAGCCACAATTTATATGCGGTATATTTTTTGCACGCAACTGACTTGTACGTGACTGTTTATATGATTTCTTAACAAGACATTTTGTGAAATTCCTTATGGCATTGACATGATCACGATGTTACTGATTTGACGTTAAATTGTAATGTGTCGTATTCAGTTCTTTTTGATGATTTTTGGTACCTTTATATAGACATATTTGACGTTCTCTTTATATGAAATAGGTACAATCAGAACCCTTATCGGTCACCTTAAAAGTTGCAGTCGTTCGAACGTCGATCAACGTCTGGGAAACAATAAACACTAGAACTTATCCTTTAATTGGGTCTGTACATCAATGATTTACGGCTAATTTCTTTTTACTATTATCCCGTGATTTGAGCACACTGCCACCTAATTGGTTATTTTTAAAAGTGTCGGAGTTTGTCTCATTGGAATGTACAAGGCATTTTTTCCGCTAGTGGAACACCGTGAAGGGCCCTGATTGTAAATGAAAAACTTTAACACTTGTGAAATGTCGAGTAATTGTAGGGTTAATATTTTTGAAAATATTTAGCATATCTATACATATTAAAATATACTGGAATTCTATTTATAAATGTAACAATGGCTGAACTATGTCGATATTCAAATGCGTTCCCTTTCAATTGCTCAGCGCTGAATGTCGAGCTGCAGAAATGGACGTGAAAGCTTTGAATCAATTAAGTCGGAATAACAACGCGCGCTGCAGCTGCTTGCTGGAGCGATTTAAATTCATAATGAGGTAGAACATTGCATATTCGTTGAAATTTATATTTATAGTCACCGCTCGATAAATTATTACTTATTTTATATTATACATATACTTATTTTTACAATATCATTTATATATATTTATACAATATTACATATTATGAATGCGGACGGCGGAGGACCGCATACTGTGGAAGACATTATAAATGGCCTATATCCTACAGTGGGCAGACAAGGGCTGTTGATGATGATGATGATGATATATTATACTTATTTTTACAAAGCCTCTATTGCTTTCTAGTCAAATTAACACAAAGTAACACATAAACTATTTTTTTACATTCCGCGTGGACGAATTCGCGTGCTAAAGCTAGTATTATATAAAAATGCTACAAAATACGTGTGCAAAAATCGTCTTATTTCATTTTCTTTTTCTTTTAGTTAGAAAAAGTTATAATGAAAGAAGAAAACTTCGTTAAATGAATCCCGTCTCTTCCTTTCGTCCTAATTTCATTACGTTTCTAGATTTTCTTATAGTTTTTGAATTATCTGTTACATTAAAGATGAGAACTTTCCAATTTTACTTTCAAAACTAGTTACGGCTAAATTAATTATTATAATTAATGCGATCGTAACTCCATCTATCTTACTAATATTGTAAATACGAAAACATCGACGTTTGAATGCATGTTTGTTAGAATGTTTCTCGTAAACAGCAGAACGGTTCTCTTTGAATTTTGTCAAAGATGTAAAACACACTCTGAAAGAACATATAGGCTAATTAAAATGTTTTTATCTCCGTGCGAACAAAGTCAGTGGCGACATCTAGTTATAAGCATATTTAATTTTGTGTCCTTATTATTACATTAAAGTTCTTTTTGTTTATACAGGCTTGTTGGAATTTGATATCTAAAATTATTTCACTTGAAATATTTTTACGATTGAGTTTCTGTTTTGTAATAATTAAAGAGGAAGGAGATTAAGATTAAAAAATATATTTCTGTGAATTTTTGGAAGCAGTAAGACAGCCTTAAAAGATTTGTAGAAGGTATAATTTCTCGGGATAATGGTTTTGTATTTATTTACTATACAGATGTTTTAATCTGCAACTATTGTAAAGAAAAATTATTTCTTCCAGGAATAATAAATTAAGTTTATATTTAGATTTACTTAATTGCTATAGTAAAAACTAGACTTTATTTTCGTGAAAGTTAAATTCTCAGAAAAAATAAAGCTGGCAGATGAATCAAATTAACTTAAGAAAAATGTAATTGTAGGGACATGGAGCATGATTGTACTTTAAGTAAAATTTAATTAAAATTACAATCAAGTTCTTATACTTAAATATAAAATGGTACGTATCTGTTTGGAAACAATGTTTTTGATTAGAGAATCGGCTAATTTACCACTACTACTCCGCTGGCGCAGCGACCCATCATCATCATCAGCCCCTGCCTGCACACTGTTGGACATAGGTCTTTCCCAATACCTTCTACAGTATGCGGTCCTTCGCATCCAACGATTTAGTGCCGTCCACACTATGTCGTCGGTCCACCTGCTTACTGATTCATTTTTTTTTTTAAATTTCAGCGGACAAAATCGTAAGCGACTAAATGTATAACTTAAAAATAAGAAATATTTTTAACTTAAAAGAATAGATATGAAATTAGGAGTAATACGTGTGCAGGCTTCAGGGTCGGATCTGGCAGTCAGCCAACGAACCGGCTTTGAAAGCGAGTTCAATGATCTGTAACAAATATTAACAGTAATGGTAACGTAATCGAATTACGATGTTTTACTATCCTTGATTTGTTAAATTAATAAAAACTTTCGTGACACATTACACTATTCTACTTATAAAAACGGCTTAACTTACGTGTAAGTCAGTGTCAGTACCGACTAGTTTCGAGCCCATCGGGGACCCTTCTTTAGGGTGAGTGAGGTTGGTATTATAACGCGTTCGCGACCCGTCGCTTACCCTGAAGATGGGCTCGAATCTAGTCGGTACCGAAATCGATTTACTCTTGAGTTAAGCCGTATTTATAAGTCTTGATATGATTTAATATTCACAGATAAATGAAAAAAAATGTAATTTTTTTTTATCCGTTTAATAGACTTTTAATTATCAAAGCCTTCTAGTTTATATTTTTAATTACTGTGACCTTTTACTTTAAACCCTGCAATTTGTTTTTAAAGTCTCACTTTAATTTCTATAAAAAAAATAAGCATTACTTAATTATAAAATTTTTCATTATTCAGATGAAAAAAGAATTTATAAATGAACAAAATATTTCCGCATTTACAGAATGTTAACATCATTACAATGTTGCCGGCTGTACAACGGTGTTGTGGCTGGAAATACCCGGAGGCCGCAATCCTTAAACTTATTAATATTTCACCTTTAACATAACATACGTGAGTTTCTATTGTTTTTGAACACAAGTTAATTCTCTATCATAGGTACAAATAAAGCGAGAATGGAATAGAAAATAAATTAACAGCAAATAACTCCGACCGGCGATTAGAAATCCGATACACTAAGGTAATGTGCGAGAGCGTTCCAGTGGCAGTTCCTGGCACTAGGCAAGAGGAGTTCCTGGTAGGGTTTTAGTAGGTGCAATCCTGAGATAACCACCTATGTCCCAAAGGTGGAATGAGGAAGGCATTTTCCCGCGTAAAAAAACAAAGCGATACAAATGACAGTTATTCTAGAGACCTCTCGCATTGCAAAGAGGTGTCTGAAGCCCTTGCCACTGGTTGCTTGAATTATGGGATTCCGTATAATTAACATCCTGGTCTTATCCAACATACATGGGGTCAGCGAACAAGACTTTACAAAACTTATGTTTGACGTCATATTTGCGGCCGGTCACCATTTTGCAAATATCAGTCCTAATTTAGATCGAATTTTGTTCTATAATTTATAATCTATAGAGATGTAGTACTAAGTGTCAATTAATATTGTCTGCGGGTTCAAAGCCCTTTATTTTGGCACGTAAATGAATTTGTCACGGCTGTATACCACAGATATTATAAAGGTGAATATTCGTGTAACCATTAAACAAACGATAAAACGGGATTTTACGATCGTGTGTGGTTAAATGTATGATTTATCGTGTTTGAGTTCATCCGCTTGGATGAAACGATTTCGTACTTTTGTATTTGAATTTTAAATACATTTTTGACGGAATTATTCCATATAGACGTAAAGGCACTGTTTCTATTTAAACTACTATTTCAGTGTTATTTGAATACATTTGTTTTAAATTTTCATCACTTGAATAGTATTTTTGCAGTCTCTTATTAATAGCAAAACTTATTTTTGTATTAAGTGTGTAGTTTTTAAAAGGTACTGTCGTTACAATACTTACCAAAGACGTTTCTGTGAACAGAATAAATGTTTTAACAATTCCAATCGTTAATTTATGTATCTACAGCAACTAATTCATTGTTGATATCTATGGGTAGCTTAAAGTCAGGTGGATAGCTGTGTCGTTCCTGTAATTAAGATTAAAAATCAAAAGATTCTGCCATTAAAATGTCCTCCAAAAATTTTGTATCAACCACAAACCTCTGTCAGTTCGCCAAATTCCATTGAAACCTGGACAAAAAAAAACATCAGAAATATAAACGTGACTTCGGAATTAATTAGGAACTTTCGACGTTACAAAAATAAAATTCCGTCTGCCATTCAGCATTCCAATTAGAATTAAGTTTCTTCGGATAGAATCCAAGAAATTTAATTTTGAATTTTTAAATAGATATTATTCCTTAAAAATTGTTTAACTTCACGATTTACGTCGCATTCTATTTTAAATAAATAGCTGTTGCGATGCGACCTTACACACATGCAATCTTCTTCTTCTTCTTTCTCCTGCCCTGGTCCCACTTTATGTAGGGTCGGCACAACATGTTCTTCTCTTCCAGTCT